>JYJE01003332.1:1836-69409 GCA_000983655.1 Zymoseptoria brevis | reverse complement strand
CCCCCACGATATGGAATTCACGCAAGGCTGAGATCTGTCACGCACAAATCACAGCGTCCAGAAGCCGACAGCCTGATATGATGCGGGCGCGAGGTTGAAGCCGTTGAATGTACACAGAAGCGGGGAAGGTGTGCTGTCTTCCTGGGCTCTTACGAGCATATGAGGAGCATGTCCCAGCCCTGAAGTCTAGGAGTCGGCAAGACTCAGGAGAAACACAGACTTCGAGGAACCCGAGACATCTCACATCAACAAACGAACGAAGAACTTCACAACAGACAATATGGGCTAGTGTTTGTCGGATTTTGATCGTAAATGTTCGAAGGATTTCAGATTGCGCTTATGGATGCGGAAGGTCTGCTACAACTAGGCACTGGAACGGTGGCTCGGCGTGGTGCGGTATGGGTAAAAGTGCAGGTCGTTCAATCTTTGCGAAGGCACGTTTGCCTAAACAGAGGACAGCTGGCTGCGGCTAGTGGCGAAGTATCCACAATGAGCGAGACGCTCCCTCGCTCTTGACAGGTCGCTTGCTTGTGTTACCAATGGGCAGAAGAGAAGTCACTTTTGGAGAGTTCTGATGAGCTACAAATCTACCGTCGTTTCCGGATATTTTTCGGCTCTTTCTCTCTTGCTCGTCACCGTTCCCAGATCAGGGGTTCTCTTGAACATGCGTGACGACGCCGTTCTTGGCTTGTTGGCCATGTTCTTCATGGCGTGGCCGGGGCTCCAAAGTATGCGGGCAGCAATGTGCCGAACGACTACATATTGAATCGCCTCGCTGAGAAACTTATACATACGATCCAGAGTGAGGTATGGCTGCGGAGGGGAGAAAGAGAGTTGAAGAGAGCAAGTGAGCAACCGCAAGGCGAGCCCGGATCCGTCTTTCTGGTCTGAGCGAGCGTGTAAGCCAAGTATTGCTGGAGTGGTAACCTCCTCTGGCGAGTGAGTACTCAGCTCCTGCTGGCTCAATGGGACATATTCGGCGAACGGCATATTGCTCTCTCCGGTTGGACATCCGCCATAGATCTAGGCAAGGAACTGACGCTATCTCCTTGTCTTTGTTTTCCAAGGGCCGAACGGCCGACGGATTGCCAGACAACGTCTCACTGACTTGGAACATTTCGAGATCGTGTATTGCCTGGCTCCACGACGACAGGGCATCCACAAGTTGAAGTAGGCCTATTCGAGGTCAAGTCCCGGGACCTATATCTCGTTGGTCATCCTCACGTTCCCCTCGGGGCAGTATCTCAGCAGATCAAGGGACTGCATGCCCAATCGAGGCCTCAAAAAGTCGCGCGGAGAGGTCGAAGGCATGCCATCCTCGTCCACGACTCAAATAAGGATGAGGCGTACTTGCCAGTGTATCTCGTACCGCTAGCCTAGCCGTTCGTGAGGCTGTACCCATGGGGTGAAGTCGCTGGTATATGAAGGTCCGTCGAGTGGTCGTTTCCATTTGGTCGCTCCCGCTCAACGTGTAATAAGGCCACCCAACCTCTCTCATTCTCCCGTCACGCCATACATGATACTCACCAATATTCTCCTTCAGCAAAAAAGCATGCGGCCTTCCGGACTCTTCGCGGCAACAGTCGGCTCCCCTGATGCTCATCATCACTGTGCTCGCACTGGGATACCTGCACTGCACGTGCAGAGTCAAACGGACCCATCGGATCGACTTTGATACCACAATGGCCGCATGCGAGGAGATCCACGACCACGCCAACAAGCACGACCAGGATCCCAAGCCACACCATTGCTACACCAATGGAAATAGGGCCATGACGAAGTCTTGCTTCACCTTCCTGTGTAACAACAAATATCAAGAAGGACCTTTCCGACATGCTGCAGAGGTACGCGGACTTCTGGCAGGGTGATCCATTTGCGAGGCATGTCGACTGCCCGGCTTCAGGAGGGAGTAGATACATACAATAGATGGAATGGAGTGGAACGCGGTTTTGGGTTCTGATTGATATTGAAGACGGCTTTGGACAACGTTCGGTGGCTTCATGGGTTTGTTCCTCGCGGTGGTGGCGCTATATCATGCCGAAGTGTCGATTTGTGCCATGTTTGATTCGGTCCCTTTGATCGTGTACGCGCCAGATTTCCAAGAGCTCCAGCCGCATACTTCTGCCTGTCCCGGTCGTCTGAAGTGCCCTATTGTGGAGTATCGGACTGGCCGCCGTCTTGAGCGAACACTCTGCGCAATCACCCGGGGTCTGTTCGGAGACAAGATGTCCCCTCTTTCCTGGTCGTGCCTCCGCTAGATGACCCGGCAAGGATGCGTGGCCATTTGCTTCTCCTCCCAAGCATCCATCGTGAAGCCGGATTGAACGAAGAGCCAAGTATTTGTCATCATATCCACGCAGTCGTTCGTGCTATCCCAAAAATATCAAATATCGTACAAAGGATGCCTATACCGTATGTCGATCGGAGTGATGAGGACTGGACTGCCTGTCCCAATCATCAGTCCACCTCAGCAATGTCTCCGCCCGTCCTCTTACGCCGTCCCAGCCTCTCTTCCTGCCGTCTCATTTCCTTCGCGGCAGCGGACCAAACAAAACTCCACAGCGAAGCAAGCGCAATGATTATGTAAAAGCGCGATACCAATCCAGCCCTGCACACGTTCACCCACAGTACCTTGAGCAAGTCATGATGCTTCCGACTCTTGAACCACTCCAATTTCCCTGACTAACAATCAACGCACACTCTTGGGACCATGAACCAGCCTGACAACGCCACGCTGAAAGGATGTAAGCACATAAAGCAAAGCAGGATTTTGAACAAATGTGCGTAGTCGAGGGATGAATCAATAACAATCGTCCTCGCCACCGACCAGAAGCCTATGCCAACATCAACACAAGAGGAATGGTGTCATCAACCCTGCGGCTTCGGCTTCTTCGTCATGCGCGGACTGGGCTTAACGCGATTGGCATTCCCCATTCCGTCCTGGCCGCCGGCGTCGTCGCCTTCGAGTTTGACTGTACTCCGCCGCCGCTTATTGTTGTTGTTATTGACGTTCGGACTTGTATTCGCGCTGGCGACGCTGCTGTTCGTGCCCTGCTGGCTGTGCTGGGGCATCATCTGGGGTGCAGCCATGTTCGACTGATGAGGTGAAGGCGTGTGATTGGGCATGCTCATGTTCGGTGCGCCGAGGTTGCCGGGATTGTTCCCCATGTGCGGTGAGCCGTTCATGCCGTTCTGCATGGGCAGGTTGAGATTCGACACGGATGGTGAGGAAAATGCGCCTTGCTGTCCGTTTTGTGGCATTTGCATGTGTTGCATGCTCGGTGTCCGCATGCCGTTTGGTGGGAGGTTGATCTGCGGGTTGCCTTGTCCGTTCGATTGAGCATCGTATTGTGCGACGAGAGCTTCCAACGCTTGGTCGGGACGCATCTTCTTTTCCTGTGAGTAGTGCATGAGGTCGGACATCACATTCATGGTTTCGCCAATCTACATTTCCGTTAGAGCGGCAAAGCATAATCATCCATTCGATCTGCGCTCACCTCTAGGAACTGTTGCACCTTGGAGGTGATCCCGATGGTTCCTTTTGGCGTTTTGGGGAAGTGATCTATGGTCAGACGGTCCTGCTGATCTTGCATCTTTTGTTGTGCTTTGGGTAATTTGTTCTTGGTCATCTTCGGCGAAGCCTTGATAGGCAATGTCGGTGAGTGCTCCATCAGCGTCTTCTCAATCTGCGCCCTCGTCAACGTCTCTTCCGTGCCCGTCGTCGCGAATTGAAAGCATTCAATCGTGTCGTTTCCAGCAGAGAACAGCACGTGCAGAGAGCCTGACATATCAAGACGAGCACCATTCGGATATGAGACCGAGAGTGTCGCGTTTTGACAAGTCACCAAGTGCATGCCGTTCCCTTGTAGTACCTCTCGCGCGTGCTCCGTGTGTAATCGTAATGCGCTTGCTCCAGATTCGAAATATGTGCAAAAGTATCGTGGAAGCGTGGGTCGGAGTACCTCGAAGATCTTGCCCCTGCCATTAGCCCCGGGATTGCTGTTGTCGTCGAAGCTATGCACAAGACGACCGTCCGCAGCAAAATGTCGGTCGACGAAATTGTGCCACATCGCAATGTCCTTTCCGTTTGAGGTGACGAAATTGCTCAAATGGTCGCTAAAGTTCATCAACCTTAAAATGAACATGCCTCCCTGAGCAGCCTGTTGTTGCTGGCCTTGACTTTGCGCTTGTGCCTGCATTTGCCGGATGGTCTGTTGTCGCTGCAGCATTTGAATCTGTTGCTGTCGCTGCATCTGCTGTTGTTGCGACAATTGCTGCTGGTGGGCTTGCTGCTGTTGGGCCTGCTGTTGCTGAGCCTGCTGCTGCTGCGGATTTCCTGGTTGACCAGGCTGCGGGTTTTGCTGGGGCTGAGGTTGATTTGGTTGTCCTTGTTGTGGAGCGTGTTGCTGAGGCTGGCCGGACTGTTGCGCTTGCTCGTTGGGATTTGCGATGCGTGACGGAGGTCGACCTTGCTGAGGATTCTGCGGTTGGCCTTGCGAGGGTTGTGGGTTTGGAGGGCCTGGCTGTCCTGGATTGCTTTGCTGAGAGTTTGCATGCTGCATAGCCATCTGTTGAGCCATTTGATTTTGCTGCTGTTGTTGCGCTTGCGCTTGCTGTGCTTGTGCGTGTTGTTGAGCCGCAAGTCGCTGTTGTTGAAGCTGAATCTGCTGCTGCATGTGAGGTGGCAGCTGAACACCAGCTTGCATGGCTTGTTGTTGGTTCTGCTGCAGCTGAGCCATCTGTGCTTGACTCAACATGCCCTGCTGCTGCATGTTCATCATACCGTTGGCGGCCTGTTGCTGCTGGTGCTGCTGCATCATCTGTGCTTGACGTTGCCGGATCTGATATTGCTGCATCGCAAATTGCGGATTCGCTTGCACTGAGTGGACCTTGTTAGTCGCGTTTTGATCGCTGCGGTGAGGATACAACGTACTCTGCGCAGCTATATGAGCCTGCTGCTGCTGCTGTTGCATCTGCTGTGGTGTCATATGGCTCATAGCTTGTGCATTCGGCGCGCCTCCCGCCATTGTCTGGCCACCCATTTGCGCTTGCATGGCCATGCCCGACCCGGGATGTTGTCCGCCCATGCCACCTGGACCCATTCCTCCAGCGCCAGGTTGCATGCCCATCATGGCGCCGGGCTGGCTAACATGTGGAGCGCCTGAGACCCCCGGATGCATTTGCATAGGTTGTCCCATGTGTTGGCCCGGATTCGGCGCCATGCCCGGATGTCCATGTTGCAGTCCTGGGTGTACACCGGGCGTAGGTTGGTATGCGGCCATCATCTTGCTTCACCGTCCTTTATGCGCTCCGTGTGTCCAAGACAAGACCAAGTGCTGGTATCAGCCCTGCCAATCGCGTCTTCACGATCGCAACGTCACGCCGCCGGCCGGCAATTGGTCGAACTGCAGTCTCAGTCGCGAGGAGCAATGCATAGGATGGTGCGAAACTACACCGGGACTGATATTGGCATCAGTGGATCCGACACGTGCACTTCTCAGCCAAAAGGACTGCTCGGGTGGCGGGGTTGTTTCCACTGTGCGACAGGTAAGGTCGTCGCAGCACAGCGTGAATTCTCCAAGACACGATGGGCCCTCGAAGGTGGAGATTCGGCGTGGTATGGATAAGGGAGCGGGTGGAGGACAATCACGCGCAAGTCCCGAGCGGCAGACAGCGTGGACCGAACGTCGTAAATCGCCAGAGGTCGCGGTCAGGTTTCGATCGGTCGAACGTGAATAGGTGAGGGCTGGGATTTTGACAAATATTCAGTGGCGGCGCATCGCATGATCAGGTCAACGGTATAGAATAGAAGAGGAACGGGAGGCTTTCGCGGTGATGCGCTGGAGAGTGTACCACGTTAGGTCCGTCCGTCTCCGCTCGCTCGCTGGGCCTGATTTGCCGGAAGAACCCGCCTTTAGCGCCTGATGCTAAATCTTCTTCTAAATGTTTGATCGTCCAAAATCTTTCTTCTGGATCTTCTCCTCCACGCGACCACGACCACCATCACCGCACTCTTCTCTTATTCCATCCACCAACCGCGCAGACCGCGGTGTACACAGGGTATGTATCCTCTCTCCTTCACTCCTACAGCACCACCCGAATGATGAGAATCCATTTAATTGTCTTCTTTTCCAAACCGAATCGCCCTTGAAGAGATCAGCACTCGTCCGCCTGTCGCAGGGTGGATGTATACTAGCCAGTAACTTTTGTCTGACTTAACCTCGACACCACATTTCACTGCATCAAAGCCGCATTTGGAGCACAAACTGACAAGCTGTCAGCAGTCTCGGTCAACCGTCGGATCCAAAAGCTCAATCGCCCGAGAGACTGCTCAAGTTCCTGGCGAACGCAGCTCAACTCTGCTTCGCATTGCAGTGCTCGCCTGGCCTGGAGTCTCGCCAGCCGTCGCTCAGTATGCCTGAGCCGCGGTTTACTCTCGTCTGGTGCACAGCGCAGACGAGAGGCCCCTCAGAAATGGTCAGTACATTTTCCCACCTCACCACCACAAACACACGCGCAATTACTGCGCTGCTGGATGATGAAAAACTTTTCCACATTCGCAGTTTTCACCCTAGCCGTCGCTACGAACCTAATAGACGGACGATGAGGGCCCAATCTTCCTTGGATGTCTGACCCAAACCAGCTTCTACTCATGCTTCACATCACTGCATTGCTTTGAGACGGAACAAGTTGGCTAACGATCATTCGTCTAGGCTTCATCACGAACCATCGAGGCCTCACGACGAAGCACATCGATCTCGGCCGAATCGAGCGTATTCAAGGTAGGTCGCACGCCACGGAAGAGACAGCCAAAATGGTCAGCGGGCAGGAGGCAGCACTGGCTGGGCATGTTCCATACAATCTACAACCACGTTGGATGAACACGTGCATACTCAGATAGTCCACTTTTGTGTATCGTGAAAATCGAGAATATCTCACATGCCGTTCTCTCACCCTCGTTTGCTCTCGCAATCCATCATTATTGGTGTCATCGCTGTCTTCGAATCGTCTTGCTGCCTTCATGCTCCATGCAACATTATAACGACACAATCTTCCAATGGCACCCAGGCGGACGTCCTGGCATTCTGTAAAGCCAAAACGTACCTAAAGTTGAAGCGGGTCTGCGTTTATCCAAGTGCGATGCCCAAATTAGACAGCGCCTCCTTTCAAGTAGACCTCCAATGCGCTATCCATCGTCAGCAACACCTCTCATCGCATGTAGACATGCCATCAACGTCGGCCCTTTGGCGGTCATCGACAATATTCACCATCGCCATTGTCTTGCGTCTGGTCCTTCTACTCTATGGCCGCTGGCAAGACGCCCACAGTCCCGTCAAATACACCGACATCGACTACCTCGTCTTCACAGATGCAGCCCGCTATGTATCCCATGGCAAATCACCCTACGAGCGCGCGACGTATCGCTACACCCCTCTCCTCGCGTGGCTGCTAATTCCAACAACATGGGGTGCACTTTGGTTCGAATTCGGCAAAGCACTCTTCGCGACCGGCGACATTCTCACTGGATGGCTGATTCTGAGGATCCTGCGAAGTCGTGGGATGGAGACGGAACGTGCGATTAAATTTGCCAGTATCTGGCTGCTGAACCCGATGGTTGCGAATATCAGCACTCGTGGGAGTTCGGAGGGACTGCTGGCTGTGCTTGTGGTGGCTTTGCTCTGGGCGGTGCTGAGCAGGCGGATTGTCCTGGCTGGATGTCTGTTGGGATTTGCGGTTCACTTCAAGATCTATCCGTTCATCTATGCCGCGAGCATCTTTTGGTGGCTCGGAAGTGGGCGGTTGATGGACGTCAATGCTTCGATCGTGCAAAGGGCTTTCTCGTTGCTCAATCAAGATCGAGTGAACATGGCAGTCTTCAGCTTCTTGACATTCATGGGCTTCAATGCTGTCATGTATAAGATGTGAGTTGTCTGCACATCCGCTGCCGCAATAAAGGCTGACGATCGCAGGTACGGCATGCCTTTCATCGAGCATACCTACACGTACCATGTGTCACGAATCGATCACAGGCACAACTTCTCGGTCTACAATACCGTCCTACATCAGAGCTCGATGCGAGGGATTGACTCTGGCTTGAAAATCGAGTCGCTTGCGTTCCTGCCTCAGCTACTACTATCTGTGGTTGTCATTCCACTTCTGATGGCGAAGTCGGACCTTGCAACGACAATGCTGGCCCAAACATTCGCCTTCGTAACGTTCAACAAAGTCTGCACCAGCCAGGTAAGACGTCCACAGGTCATACCTTTCAAGGCCCGCTCTGATCTCCCTCGCAGTACTTCCTCTGGTACATGGTATTTCTGCCATTCTATCTTCCCACTTCAACGCTTTTGCGGAGCCCCAGACTGGGTGTGACTGCACTCGTTCTCTGGATCCTTGGACAGGCCGCTTGGTTGCAGCAAGGCTTCGAGCTAGAATTCCTGGGTCACTCCACTTTCGTTCCGGGTCTCTGGCTGGCGAGCATAGCGTTCTTCCTGATCAATTGTTGGCTCCTTGGATTGATTGTGCGAGACGTCAGAAGTGAGTCGACTGCCTTGAACGCCAGTCCTTCATCGTCCTCCAAGAAACGGAAGTGATGGACTTGAGCGCTCATCCTCGTCAACCTCCAATGGCTTTCACGCAACCCATCGCCGCTGCTGCTGCCAAGATACCGAGCACCAGCATTTGTACGGCATTGCGGAGACACGCTCGGCGGTCGCTCTCACCCATGAGGGAAGTCTTGGCCCACCCAAACACGAAGAGTGCGATTGCCATGACAAAAGCACTGCACACAAACGCCTCGCGAACATGGGAGAAGAACAGATATGGCAACAAGGGAACCAGTCCTCCGAAGAAGTATCCCGAAGAAATCGTCAAGCCAGAGACCAGCGCCTTCGAGGCTGTAAAGTCCGCCTCGGCAAGCCGATGATGGAACCGCATCAGAAAGTCGACAAACTGCTCCGGCTCTGCCGACAAAGCCTTGGTCATCGAGTCCAATGTTTCAAGCGGAAAGCCGTACTGATAGAACGTTGATCGCACCATTCGACAAGCCCTCTGCTCGTCGTTCGCAACACATTCTTTCGTCTCCTGCAGGGCGGCCATGTATCCGTCCGCTTCGCCTTTGGCTGCGAGGAAGCCTCCCAATCCCATTGAAATGGCACCTGCCACCAGCTCCGCGAAACCAGCGACCACGACAAGATCCGTTGTTCCCAAGGCGGAGAGTCCCGCGGTCAAAGCGAAGGGTACGGTCAAGCCGTCGGACAGGCCAATCGTGGCATCAGCGATGATGCGAGGGTTGATCCTGCAGCGAGACATGCCTTCTTGTGTCGATTTGTCCGTCAAATCATCGATGAAGACGGCGGAGTCGGAAGACGCGTCCCGTCCGGATTCGAGGAGACTTGAATATTCGTCTTGGCATTTTGATGGTCGTTGGGTCGGCCGCACCAGCTGTTTGATCAACGCAAGCACCATGATGACGAAGAAAGGTTCGATTAGACGTAGTGGGCTCGAAAGTTGAAGCTTCTCAAGATTTGTCAAAAGAATAAATGTTTTCGAAGGTCTTCTACATATAAAGTGGTTCTGGCCAATGAGAGTGGCTGTAATTGTCAGATACCCCTGCACGCGGGATCGCTCTGCTTGCACTAGCGAACGAACACGGACGGGTGTGGGTGCATTTTAGCCACCGATCTCCCGTCGTGCATTTGATGCTCATCGTCACAGTGACCTTGTCAGCTCTTATCATCATGGCACCTCTGGTGCTTTCAGAAGCGAGGTCGCACAAGTGCGGGACAAGCCTAAAGCTCGAAGTGAAGGATCTGAATGTGGAATCGTTTGCATAGACAACGTGGATCGCCATATTATGACCCAAGACACTATCAAGAACCCATCCCCTCGACTGAGTGTTCCTCCGCGAATACGCAAATACTAAGAGTACAATAATAATGAAAGCTTTTCAGCGCCATTCATGTACACAAGCTGTCATATAACTTCCTGATTCCTGTGACTGTTCCAAATGCTGTTTCGAAAAATATGTCGTCTGCATTATCATAAACCGTTCACTCCTCCACCTCTTTAGTAGCCTGGAGGAGGGTGGTCCCCATCAGGAATCCGCACTCCATCGTTGTAGTACATCCTCGGCGAGTCCTGCATGGAAGAGTACATGTCCACGATGCTGGGCAGCACGGTACGTCCGGTCTTGGGAGAGCGCACGTTTGTGTTAGGGATCGGGTATGGTTTGTTGTTGTGGTCATCGATCGTGCTGGTGAGAGTGAATGGCCCGGGGCACGAGGTGTTCAGGAACACGCTTGGGTTAGGACCCGTCACCTCGGGAAAGTCACGGTAGATGTCTCCCGTGACATCCGCAACAAGCTTGAACACGTTGGCACCGACGTCCCATCGTCCGAGAGTGTGCAAATCCCAGTTGGCTTCGACGGTCGACAGTGCCGAGTAGTGGTTGTAGAACCTGTCGTCCTTGGTGCCTCGGAGATGTTCCGGTACAGCGCCTCCGAGAAGGACGCTGTAGACGCGGTTGCTGTCGTTACGAGCCTTGGTCGCATCGAAGGTAAGGTGGATCAAAGTCCTGCTGTAGAAGTATTCGTTCGCCATCAGGGGCTCAAGGAAACTTTTGGCCCACGCACCGCTGAAGGAATCGTTCGTATCGTGGCTTGTACGGGTCAGCAGCGGCTTCGAGACAGCGTATAGAGACAGACTGAGACCTGCTGGCATCGTCCGAGAGACAATCTCGGACGGGCTACAGGCCTTTCGTCCTTCGAAGTTCTTACCCATTGTTGGTCATGTTTGGAGTAAGATGGTTCCATTGCGGCAGCATCTGGTTGTTAAGGTCCTTCTCGAATGAAGTAAAGTTCTTTTGCTGTGACAGGCGCAGTGGAGTAGTGTTCGAGTTGAACTGGATGAGCGGGTTGTGCTTGCGGACGTAGTCGTCCACCTTCAGATTCGGATAGCCGTCGATTTGAGTGGTCTGGTTCTTGTACTCGAAACCCTCGAACCCGCTGAACGGCATGTCCTCCAAGTAAGTGGCCCAAGAGACGCCTGTTGATGTTGTCAGTAAGTTGAGCATCCATTGCAAGGGCTTTGAGTCATACATTTGTCATCCAAGATATCCGTCACAGATGATGTGTTGTCTGCGATTTGCTCAAAGAAGTCCGCGTCGAATCCGAAGGTGTCGCCCGCCGACGTGGCAACGTAGTTCGGCTGGGATGGATGTGTCGCGCCAAAGTAGTTGGTCAAGAGAATGCCCTGGCTGGCCAGCCATGCATAGTCGGGAACAGAAAGAGCCTCATCGAGTTCGCCGGCATCCTCGAGCCAGATTTGGACCCAGCGGTCAAACACCTTACCCTTTCTGTACTGGGAAAGAGGAACTCCGGGGGAGGTAGGAGCGATAGCTTGAAATGGAAGGACAGCCTCAGGGTTGTTGGCGGCATATTTGTATGGAATAGGCTTCTCAGCATTGGGGTCGTGTGGTCGAGCCAGAACGCTCGTGGCGGCGGTGGCCAAAAGTGCGATGTTTGCAAACATGGTTGCGCGAGGACTTGGGTAGCTGAAGGGTCGCAAGATCAAGGAGGCGTTCAAAGAGTGTCTTAGGATTATCAAAGGAGTGATTAGAAATCGACAAAAGAAAGACAAGCGAGTGACAAGAGAGTGTGAGAAGAGAACGACAAGCGAATGACTGGGAAACTGAATGGGGGGAAAAACCAGTTGCTGCCAAACCGGCCTTTATATCCCCAGACAGTAGTGGTATGCTCTCAAGGCATCGCCGCGGAGACCCATCTCGAGACCCATTGCGAGACGTTCGGCCGAAATTGGTCAGTGTTCGTGCTTCATGATGTTCATCATCTGAGGTGTATTGGACAGCAAGCAGAGGGCCGGGTACCCAAGTGTTGTGGTATCCAATGTGGCTATTCTTGGTCACAGAAGGAGGCGAGATCACCCATCGACCGAGCGATGCCGGGGCCTGGTCGATGTGTCTCCTACTTCTCTTCGTGCTCTGCACACCTGCCAAGGTCGATTTAGTGTCGCGGATGTGTTTTGGTGAACGCCAGTTCTAGAACTATAGACTGTCAAGGATCGGGCCGGGAGCTGCGGCAGCGAAGATTGCGGCCCCTGGAAACCGCTCTCACACACAACGATGTTGTAGAGGCATGATGCTGCGACAGTTGCCGAAAAAAGCATCAAGGGAATGCCGATAGGCTAGACCCACGCCATACGTTCGTTTCAAAGTCGCAATATCACAAACTCACAGTTGACGATACATGGACTATTGCCAGGCTGATCGAGGACGCAGCGTTCATTTTCCTCAGTTCCTATTCAAGACCAAGGATGGTCCTCGAGTACAGGATCTTACCTGTGCACTTCGCAACAGATCAGTAACGTCACTGTCTATGCGCTATCAATACCATGAGGAGATCTTGGCGAGACGTGCGAAGTCAAACGTGAACTGATCGAACGGCAATGATGAGGTCGAAGCATTGCCTCAGCGTGTAAGAAATCGTCGTCACGAGCAAAACGAATGTGGAACTGATCATGAATGATCCAGTAGTAAAAGACGGCAGCGGGTTTGACGGTAGTTGGCAAAAAGATGCAAAAAGATGTCGCTTCTGTGGATCGAACTGAAGACTTCATTAGATCTGATTTTGGCAGGAGCGATTTAGACGTTACTCACCACAGTACCTCCAGATACCGCACAGGTGCTTGACCGAAGTGAACTTCAGTCTGGCGCTCTCCCAAGTGAGCTAAAGCGACATTCAATCACTCGCCGTTAGGGTCATGTGATTTAGTTAGACGAAAATACTGTATATATTCAACAGCAAAGGAGCAGCCGAGGTTCGACCGTGCTGGAAACCCTTTGGCGCAGGAATGAATGGTGAAATTTTCAAGGTACTGGCCATATCAGCATTGCCTAATAAAGGGCAACTGAGAAAGTGCTCGCTGGCCTCAGAATGCTTTGTCTTTTCTCACGGGGAGACTATCGTCCATGCCGGCATTCGTCTCAGACATTCATCTCTCGAAGGCTTGGCTCAAGCGTGGATGTCGCATATACCTCGACGCATTCGCATATGCAAAGGGCCAAAGAGCCAAGAGGTAGGTAATGTCGTTGATGCGGCTGTCAAGGCTACTTTCTTGCCGATGGCCTGAGCGTGTCACCTCAACTCGTGATTCTCCCAACACCCAGCACACACCAGTACGCCAGCTCCTTGCTCTCCCGTTGCTTCTTCTCACTAGCTGCCGCATGATCAGCCCCATGTCCGGGCTCAGCCTCCCACTCGGCTCTCACAAAAATGGGTATCTCGAGCACGTCATCGTCTTCTCTCAATCTCTCCTCCTCTGCAGGCTGCTCCTCTGCCGTGAGCGGCACTATGCTGCTCCGGCCCTGTGTCAACGACCCCGGAACGACCTCCAATATGACCGACGTCAAGTTACGGCTTCGTTCCCATATCTTGCCTGCTTCCGGCTGTCGATCAGTGTCAGCGGACCCTGTGAGTGAGGCCATGGCTGCTCGTCGGCTACCATCGCTAGCCACGCCAATATCAGGTGTAGAGCCAGAGAGGGCCTCGTCCCACATGTTCTCACGATCAGGCCCGACAGTGAAAGACGGGCAGAGAATCGTGACTTTTGACGAGACCTTGCCGGGAGTCGTGCTAGGCGTTGACAGCGTCACTTTGACACTCTCAAACAAAGGGTTGCGAATCGTCAGGATGTAGTGCTGCGTCTGGTAAGGCTGGAGCTTGATCTCTTCCGGTGCCTCGGGTCGTAGTCGGAAAGATGGGTTCGGAAGAATCTCTGCAGATTGTAGAGGTCGTATGGAGAGGCGTTGAACGTATGTTGCTGCCAGCAGTTTGATTTTGTAGCGCGTGCTGCCAACCTTTCCTTCAGGCCGAGCAACAAACTGACGGCACGTTCTGCAACGTCTACCTCTGCGCACTCGTAGGGGTGTAGCCACTGGCCATAGCTGATCGACGAATCGCGCGTCGTAGTTTGATGGCGATGCGAGCTTCTGCTGTGGTGTTGAGGTTGACTCCAACCCTAGTTCCTTCATCTTCAATATTGCTTCGTCCTCAGCCGACAGACTGTCTTCCGCATACGACGACAACCCCTCTGGTCGCCCTCCAGCTTCACGCATCGGCTGTGGCTTCTCACGACTCTTCTTCAGTGCATTGTATGACAGGCCTCCGTACAGGCTCATGATTCGAGCCAGGTTTGCCGGTGAACCGTAAGGACTGCTGGAGTATGGATTATTTGCATCGCCGGACTCGCTGAGCTGTTCCTTGTAGAACTTTGACAGATTCGCAAATGCAAGATCGTGCTGCAACTTTCCGGTTGCCCGCTGCTCTTTCTTCTCTTCCGCTGATGCGCCATCTTCAACCAACCCATGCCTCTGCTTCCAAATCTTGTTCAGCTGTTCGGTGATTTTGGTGGGCTTATTGAATCTCACACCGATGTCGATCGAGGACCATTCACAGTATTGGCACTGGAGGATGTAGGAGTCTGTCGAGCTCGCATCGGTCGGTCGGAGGTGATTGTCGGATGGTCGACTCACAGCAGTGACAGCAAGATTGGCTGCGCAAATGGGACAATCGTAGCAATGTCGTGTACATCTGTTGCTTGAGTTAGACGCCATCTCTCTTAAATCATCAGCCGCCGGACTCATAGTCTCACCTTACCTATTACCGTCGCCCTTAACCATACTGCTGGGTACGTCGAACAAACAGCTCGGGCAATACCAGTACAGCATCTCCTCTGACCAGCATTTGGAACATCGTATGTGGTTGCAGTCCTCGCAGAAGAGGAGCTGATCCAGAGGATAGAGGGAGTAGTTGGAGCGCGGGTCGTGTGGATCGAATGCCTCGCGTTCATCAAGTTCGGCGTCAGTCTGCTGTGATGTGCGCTTATTGGCGAGAGACGTCGGCGTCGCGGAGGTCGTGTCGCTGCATAGGCACGCGTACCGCGTGTACGGGAAGGCGATGTCCATGACGGAAGACTCCCATGGCCAGGCTAGGCGAATTGTCGTGAGTTTCGCCAATGCCAATTCATTGTGGAGTTTCTCGTCGCGGAAGATGTCGTTCAAGGGCTCTCGAGCTCGCAGAAGCGATTCATGAGGTGCCCTGGCCAACGCGTGGTGACTCAGCAAGAAGCTTGAGGCGTGCTCATCTGGCATGTGAAAGGAAGGCATCCACACTGCGGGTCGGGGTATCGTGCGGTGCATCTGACCTTCAGTCCAGCTTGATGGAACCGTGGCAGTCACGGGTGCCCTCATCCCAACGTTTCTCCTTCCAACTTCCTTAATCGACCGCATAGAATCGTGCTCACATATCTTTGGCAGATCATGCCTCTACAACGAACGCAACCAGTTCTAGCCAGTTTCCCATGCGAGCATCTGACGATCGCAGCCGGCGTGGCCATCTTTCACCTTGCCACCGAACGTGTGGTCCTTTGCTACCACACTCGCGATAAATACTACTTCCTCCCAAAAGGCCGCCGTAACGCCAACGAGGACACCGGCCAGGCCGCCGAGCGTGAAGGCTTTGAAGAGTCTGGCTACAGAAATCGACTATTGCCTCTCCCTTTGATACATCGTCAGCCCGATGGAGATCAAGGACATGAAGACTTCGTGACCGAGCCATTATGGACACAGCTGCTTCCGGTATCATGCAGGACGCAGTACCTGTTACATTGGTATATCGCGGAGACCGTACCTAAGAGTGTCGAGGAAGAGTATGGACGCATGTACCGTGACAAGGAAGACCTGAAGCCATACAAGCCGCCGACGCCTTTTCCCAAGGGACAGACGATCAAAGCTAGGGTTGAGGAGGATTTGGAGGTGATAAACGGTGATGGGAGTAGGCAAATATACGAGCCAGTACGACATGTTGGCACTGGTGTGGACGAGGAAGAGGCATTCTATGAGTCCTCTTTGGTCCCCGTCGAGGAAGCCAGGCGAAGATTAGGCAAGAGCTCTGCAATGGATATCATAGAGAAGGCAATCGAGTATATCCAATATAGAAAGCAGATGGAACTGGGTACGGCTGATCCGCCGACGCGAGACGCAAATCCTGGATATTGGGAGTAGCTTCTTCGTGAATGTCGATGCTATCGACCGTCTCAGTACCTGTCGCCAGCTACAAGTGCTGCTTTACAAAGGCCCAGAAGGCCTCGTTGTCGTAATCGGCCCCGGCATCCAGGAAATGGTCTTTACCGTGTGGTCTTTCATAGACTACCTCGAGCCCACAGCCCACCATCGCACCCACTACCTCGTCTGCCTGCTCAACGCCCACTGCCGTATCTGCAGAAATCTGTTAGCTTTGCTGCCGGTCAGAACACCACGATGAACAACATACCAGCATCTCCATGAAGCACATACGCCGGAGGTGTCCGCCTCGCATATATCTGCTTCGACACCCGCCACTTGTCGGCGTCCTTGCCCTCCGGAATGCGCAGAAGCTTCGCAAGATTCGCATCGTGCTGCATCCGGATGTACATACTGGATCGATCACCTCCGTCGTTGTTCGCGACTTGTGGAGATTTCGGATCAAGATACGGAGCGACCGTTTCCAGCTCAACGAATGGTCTGCCCATCGCAGGCGGCTGTGGATTCGTGAAGAACGTTCCGAGAGGGTCTGTGATGGGATATACAGGGGCAATGACATTTGGTTTCGGATCAACGTACAGGCCTGCGAGGAGAGCCAAGTAGCCGCCTGCAGAGCTGCCGGACACCGCAAGACGAGTGGTGTCAATGGTGCCTGCAGGTACTGTAGAGGACAGCTTGGTACGAATGAAGCTCACGCAATCTTGGACGTCCGAGAGGATCTCATCGGCCGAGGCCTGAGGTGCAAGGCGATAGTCGGCCGAGATGACTGCCAAGGCGTGCTTCTTGACGGCCTTGCGCATAGATGGCGTGAGGCTGTTTCTATGGCCTTGAATAAGCCCTCCTCCGTGAAACCAGAGAAATACCGGTACATTTTTCGCATCTTCGGCAAGGTACAGGTCGAACGAAATTTCGAGATTTCCCACAGTCTTGTAGACAATAGTCTGAGTCGGTTTGACGTCGCCCATTTCGATTGCGTTGACTATAAGTCTTGATTGCTGAAGTCTGGCAAGATATTCGTGGAGCCCAGCTGTGGAGCGAGATCTGAGCTCGCGGTAGGAGCTCTAAGACTACTGCTACAACTAGCGTCTGATGTCATGGGCATTCACTTACGCCGCTCCATTCCGCAGCACTTCAAACTGTCTTTCAGGATGAGGCTGCTCTCGCAAAGATGCGGTCGCAGCGCCTCGTCAGGGTGAGTGTTTGTCACTCGCAAATTGATTAGCTAGTATACGTATCAAATTCACTGATCACGTCTGATCACGTCTGATCACGTCCACCTCAAAAGGACTCGCCACTTGAAGGTTGCACCCAGGGAACTGACTTTGCGTCGGACATGGGCATTCATTCAATCAACACTGTCATCCTGTCCAACGCTGGACGATTCGCCGTACCGAAAACCAGCGGCCTCTCCTATCAAACACTGAAGAAGCCCTCACGGCGACGCCTGATACCACTGCAGACCCTGCCTACGAGATTCTCGTTAAAGGCATACGTGATGGTGTTTCCCAGACCAATATACTGCGTAGACGACTGCAGCGCTTGCAGCCACAATGGCGATTTGCCGGCCGTTGATTCCCAAAGACGGTTCATGATTCCCGGGATCCATAGGGCGATGTAGAGCAGAGGGTAGCCATTCAGTAGCAGCATTTTCCTCAAATCACGAGTACGCCGCCTGTTAATCCTCGTTTGCAGACGCGGCGGTGGTAAGCGCGATACTGGTTGCGGTGATGCTGGCGGGAGGGCGTTGCTCGTAGAGTCCGATCGTGGCAGCTCAACCGTCTTGGTTGTAACTTGATACTCGTGCTTGCTGCCTGGTGAAGTATGCGAGATCGATGAATTGACCGTCATCCCGTCAGTCGAGCCTTTGTGAACATCTTCGGGCACACGAGGGGGATTGTGCACCGCCGTGAGTTCCACTTCGTCCTCACGCTCCTCGTTGTCATGAGTCGTGGTGCCCATTGACTGCATGCTATCGTAGAATCTTGCCAGGTGTATGTAGACATATGTATACTGTGGGAATGGTCAGCGAGCGTCTCATATGTTCACCTCGGGCGATCGTACGCACTATGCCAATTGTGATGAAGAAAATGGCCATCCTCCAGGAGTGGGTGAGCGCGTATCGCAGGTCAGTGTATTGAGGCTTGATCCAGCACCAGTTACCGGACACAGAGCCATAAGCATTGAGGCCAAGAGCAATATTACCTTGAGCGAGCACATTAGCTATTTGCCTCCCGTCAAAGCGAAGAGAATTGATTTGACTTACTGGTGATTATGGACGGGATCCAGGCCACAGCACATACCCCGAGCATTTTGCCCCGAGTCGGTGCTACCACGAAGCTCTTCTTCCGAATGGTCACCAGAACGGAAATGGATACAATGAGAATGTTGAAGTCGATGGCCTGCACTGAGAACTGTCCCACGTAGCCGTTGATCGTACATGCGGCGCCCGGGGCAATTCCTTTATCGCGGTGCGCAAGTGCGTAAGATCCGGAGATGGTGTTGTTCAAGGAGTTTATCCAATCTAAAACGTGCATTAGTTGCACTCCATGGGCAGCTGCATACATCGTGAGCCACTACTCACCAGCGATGAGAAGATTCAGAATCAGTGCCTGGCGAAAGTGCCATTCGGGAGGGAACAGGATGTACAGCACAGCAACAATCGTGGTCGCCATGCAGCTCAGTGCCGAACCAACCAAGGTCGGGATCGCGACCTCCAAGTGCAGCGGCATGTCGCAGGTCACGAGACACCTCTCTGTCGGCGTCGGAGTCCAGCAGATCAGATGGCGAAGCACTGGGCGATGTGGTTCTCTCCGGTGGTATTCGCTTCGCAATGTAGGATCGAGGAACCAGTCCGGCCTCAGATAGCGGACCAGTTCATAGCAATGTTTCGTCCGACGGATGCCATGGACGCGGATGTCGGCGCTCTTTGGTTTTTTTAAGTCATCTTGACGGTCAGCAAATCAGGAAGCAAGAGCCCCGCCAGGAGAACCACGTCGTATGATATTTCAAGACCAGGTAGCCCTGGCTCGCATAGGTTTTGGCTTTCACGGCACTTGCAGGCTTCCAGTATCTGTGTGTCCGCGGAGCGCCTACAATCTTGAAGCAACGTGCAATCATCGGCAGGTACTACTGCATGTAGCTCGTGATGTGATGAAATCGGCCAAGGTAGATGTGAGCCCCTCACGACGGTCGAGCGCTGAGGCATCTCGATATAAACGCCATGCTCATGGCAAACACGAAGAGAAGTCAAGCCTGAGTCATGCTCCGTGAGCGGTATTGGTTGACGACTCGAATGATACTCGCTTCCACTTTGCGATATCTTGGCGACAAAGGCTGCGGATGCCGCCCAATATCCGGAAATGACCGTCCAATAGTCGTGCCAAAATAGACAGACATCCGAGACTTGGTTGTAGCCGAGACAGACCTTGTCGTAACGCTTGATCAGACAGACCCTGGATTCCCACGAAACCGTTCCGGCATCCCGGAAGCATTGCCCTCTCACATCAGACGAACATGATGATCTGCACACCAGGTTCACACTCCACGATTTACCCGTTCATCGCCCGAGGCATAAACTCCGAAACTGAGACCAGCTTGAAGTGAACACACACGACCAGCGAGTTGAGCTGGAGACCAGGGAATATGATGCAAGAGAACGATTGCGACGCACGAAGAGAGTCCGCTTCGATGGCCCTAGTCGTGCCCTCTCGCCATCTCTTTTTTGAGTAAGCCTTTCCGGTCACGCGAATGCATGCCCCTCGACTCCCTCGTCGATCCGCGCGTCTTCGTGCCAGACACCTGGTTCGGCGAAACACCCACAGAGCAGGCCGCCTTGGTTGGCTTCAACAAAGCTGCGGATGTGCGTCGTCACGAATTTGAGTGGACTTGGATGTCGTGTTGGTGTTGAGGAGAAACGAAACCGCGCACAAGGGCAGGCAAGCAGGCTTGGTCCTCACCCGTTGACAGCCCGGCCCGAAGCGTTGCTGCCGTAGCTTGTCGCTTGGCGACGTCGGAGTGCTTGCTGTGTCCTCTCGAGACAAACTGGAACAATGAGGTCGTTGGGACGGCGATTGATCACCACGATAACACGGTGCGAAATTCTGTTTCAGAGTACTCCACGACAGTGCCAGCTATTGGGAAAGTCCTTCGGCTCTTCGGCCATGATTCAAGACCCTTTCAAGCCGGCCAAGCGTGTGGCCGGCCAAAGACAAGATGTCTGGTAAGTGCTTGAAGTGTATAGAGTCTGCGGTATCCGAGACTGTCTTCGGACTGCGCTTGGGTTTGAACGATATCGCCTTGTTGTCTGCACCGCTGACCTGTATACTCTTTGGTACTCAGGTCCATCGTCAACGAAGCAGCCCAGGCATCGTCCGTTGAGCCTATGGTGAACATGGGACAAGGATTCTTTGGCTACAATCCGCCAGACTTCTGCGTTCAGGCAGCTAAAGACGCTCTGGACAAGGTAGAATGTAACCAATATTCTCCGACCAAAGTGAGTCTCAAAAAGGTATCCTTGGGAAGGGTGAAGCTGTGCTGAGATTGCGTAACAGGGCCGTCCGAGACTGAAGAAAGCCATTGCTGATGCGTACTCACCCTTCTTTGGTCGCACCCTCAACCCTGACACCGAAGTAACGATCACAACCGGCGCCAACGAGGGCATGCTCTCGGCCTTCATGGGCTTTCTGGAAGCTGGAGACGAGGTGATTGTGTTCGAGCCATACTTCGATCAGTACATCTCCAATATTGAGATGCCGGGTGGGAAAGTGGTCTACGTCCCAATGCATCCGTAAGTGAGCGAATTGACGAAGGCGAGCATATGCTACGCCACCGAGCTATCAAGAGCTAATCTTGCTTTCTTCGCAGGCCGAAGGATGGTGCAAGCAAGACTACAAGTGCCGGTGAATGGACGCTCGACATCAAAGAGCTGGAGGCTGCCATCACAGATCGTACGAGAATGCTGGTGCTGAACAGCCCGCACAATCCCATCGGCAAAGTCTTCACTCGTGAGGAGCTTCAAGCCATTGGCGACATCTGCGTGAAGCACAACATTATCATCCTCAGTGATGAAGTCTATGATCGGTTGTACTATGTGCCGTTCACGCGGATGGCCACGCTATCACCCGAAGTTGCCAAGCTTACGCTCACCGTGGGATCTGCTGGCAAAAACTTCTACGCCACTGGATGGCGCGTGGGTTACCTCATCGGGCCCGAGCATCTGATCAAATATGTATCTGCAGCACACACTCGCATCTGTTTCAGCAGTGTGTCTCCACTTCAGGAGGCTATTGCAGTGGCATTCGAGCAGGCAGACGCGCACAACTTTTGGGAAGAGAGCAAAAAAGAGATGAAGGCGAAGATGGATAGTTTCAATCAGATCTGGGACGAGCTCGGCTTGCCGTACTCTGATCCAGAGGGCGGATACTTTGTGCTGGTGAACCTCGCAAAGGTCAAGCTGCCAGAAGACTACGACTTTCCGGATCATGTTGCCAATCGGCCTCGCGATTTCAAGCTCTCCTGGTTCTTGATAAAGGAGCTCGGCGTGGCGGCCATCCCTCCGACCGAGTTCTTCACGGATGCGAATGCGCATATTGTTGAAGATTGGCTGAGATTCGCCGTTTGCAAGAACGACGACGTTCTGGACCTCGCAAAGGAAAGGCTTCGCGGGCTGAAGAAGTACATCCAGGATTAGGCGTTGTCGGAGCATTGTGCGTATTGTGGCTCGTGTATAGACAGCAAATTAGATGCTCATCCCTGGTCGAGGAAGTTCTCTGCCTTTACCCGTTGCCGACTTCAGTCGTTCGTCGGAACACTATCGTCACCACACTTGAGCCAGTCTGTCCGCCAAAAGTGTACGTACGGTATTTCGCATCGTCGTAGAAGGTGAGATCACCACCCTCGGGCGCCAGCCAATCGATCAGCTCATCTTTCGTCCAATTGCACGATGTGATGACCAGAAAGTAGCCAGGCTTGATGAGTTTGACAACCTTTTCCAAATAGACCTCGCATGGGTGCGGTGCTTGCGCTTCGCGGGGCATCAAAGATATGGCGTCGAAAGTCCCTTTATCGAGGACGGCATCAAACCCATCTTGCAGCCAGTCTCCAGGTTGTTCCGCGAGAATGTCCCATTGCTCGAAGCGAATCAAACCATACTTTGAAGGCTTCTCGTTGTCGGCATCGTTATCTCCCTCTCCATCGTTGAGCGCCGCCAGCCGCTGTAAATCCACATTGCGCGCAAGTTGCACACTGGCTGGACTGTAGTCCACGCCTATCATATCTCCCGTCCACCTGACGCCATTCTCGTTTTCCTCGCGCAAGGCGAAGAGCATATGCCCGTTACCAGTGCCCAGGTCCAAGAATCTGGAGGATTCTCGGTTCAAGAGTTCAAGTCCTTGCTCGTCGTACTCACTCAGCTTCATGAGCACAGTTTCTTCTGCATTGCTGTCTTCGAACCAGACCGTTCCTTCATCTTCGCCATCGTCTTCAAAATTTCGAATTTCGCGGGCATAGGCAGCCTCCCAGCTGTGACACATCAGCACATAATTCATGCGAACCGCGGCCAGTCACCTACTATTCTTTTGTGCCCAGCTCGCTCGGATCAAGCAGTTTGCGGCTGTTTTGCACCTCCTGTAACGACGCTGGATTTTCTACTGTGGCCATGTCGTTCTTTCAGCGCAAATTTGGCATCCGAGATGTCGGCGTTTGAGGCTGGAAGAATGTGCTCTTCAAGGTCTCATCTCGCACCCCGCCGCGATCTAGCCAGATGACAGGTTTGAATCACGATTCTCACAGACGACTCCGGTTTTGGAGTCTTGTGATAAAATCTGACGTGATGAAAGCGAAGTCGGTACTGACAACTCAGCATCGGGTTTCCTGAGGTCGTCTCGCCTCCCCACGTCATTGGCTTTCCTACCGTACTTTGCTCGACAACTTCCTGCGATTCAACAACTTTGAAGACATCAGCCTAAGACATCAAACTTTCGACACCTGCCCTGAGAGGTGCTCCTCACAAACAAGTGGAACATCATGGCAGAGTCCGACAGCAGCGAACTTACTGCCGAACAGT
This sequence comes from Zymoseptoria brevis, assembly GCA_000983655.1. Lineage (NCBI taxonomy): Eukaryota > Fungi > Ascomycota > Dothideomycetes > Mycosphaerellales > Mycosphaerellaceae > Zymoseptoria > Zymoseptoria brevis. The sequence goes on along the minus strand of JYJE01003332.1, from coordinate 46,247 downwards.
CAGATGCCTTGCTCGACGTCCTAACGCATCACGAAACCTACCAAGAGATTGAGGACTTCAAAACACCAGGCGCCATATTCAACTACGGACCGCCATTCCAAGACGATCTCAATTCATCTCAGGCGCCGATATTACAAGCTCTACTCTCGAAATTCGTGCTCAAGCTTCCTGGTCTGCGTGATGTTCCAGCCGAATTCTGGAAAGGTCGGATTGAGATACTGATCCAGGAGTTGGCAGAGGCTGAGCTGAGTGAGAGTTACGACAAGGGCGTCCTTGGAATCCGGAAGACTCTGGCAACGGCTATCTCGGCGCTGATCGAGTACCCTGCTCGAGGCATTTTGTCCTTTCCCAAGCGGCCAATCGACCGGTCTCGAAAATACGATGTCGCGAACGCCGACGATGTGCTACAGGCTTGGAAGGATTGCGTGCAGGACTTGGTGTACGGAGATCTCATCGATCGATTGGTGCGGCGAGTCGCAGAGACCGACGACCTGACGAAGCACGAGACGTTGGTCCAAGCCTTTCACGAGTTCATCCTGGTGAACCTGGCATCGATCATGCATTACACATTGGTCCTCTCACCAGAGGGTGCTAGCATTGTACGAATGATTGAAAACGTACATAATCTTCTCCCGTACACCATCATGCGGCAAACACTCAAGATTGGCAATGTTGCCACCATGCTGAGTGGCTTGGTGCGTGTAGTCCTTGCGAAAGCTAGCATGGCGAGTGTCACAAATTGGATGGGCTTGAGCAGTGGTGCCGATGAGGGAATGAATTTGCTCCAACAGTGAGTGTCATCACAAAGGGACGATTTGCAACACTGACTCTGTCCAGGATCATCTCTCAGGTACTTGGCTGGGATAAGCGTGAGCTCAAAAAGCGGGCCGACAAGCTTGAGAAAGACAAGGAGGGTCCGCCGAAGGAGGTCCAGGATGAGCTGAAAGACTGGACCAAGCGTAGCAGAGCCGAGCACGAAGAATGTCGTTCTCGGAGTCGACAGTCGAACATGTCGATTGTGGCGGTCATCCTGTCATTGTCGTCTGTCTCGGCAGATCTCTCACCAACACAGCACGACAAGGCTCACGAGTATCTGTCGGTCATTCTGGCAATTCGAGACCGACAGGAGATCGTCCGCGTGATGTGCAAGAGAAATCCCGATATTTTGACAGCTGCCATCAGAGAAGCCGTGGACGCATACACACCTATGATCCGCCATATTCATCAGGCTGTGAACCTCTCAGATACTCTCTGGGATTTTGAGCGGTTCCTCACAGACATGCTTAGTGTTGCCAAGCCCAAGGGATCCAAAGGGCAGGAGAAGACTGCAAGCGTGGAGGACTTTGTCGACCTACTGCATCGGCATCAGAGTAGCGTCCACAAATTCCTCCATCAAGCGGCGAAGAACGGCAAAGAGATGGTGTCATGGTGGCAAGACTACGCTCACAAAGCTGTAGCTCAATTCAGATGCGATGAGACGCCGCCTTCAAGTGCCTCGGTAGTGTCCGACAAGATGACGATGGGAGGAGCGAAGACAGCCATGCACGAGGAGTTCGCGAAGCTGTCACAAGATGATCAGAAGGTCGTCAAGCAAGAACTGGAGGCGCATCGGAAGTATGTCGACGACATCCACACAGCCTCTGCAACACGCATCAAAGCCGTCATCGAACGAACTCGCTCCTCGCCTTTCGGACCTGGAGCCTTTCTCGCAAGGTGGCAGCAACTTCTGGATAACACGGTTGTCACTCCTGCTACTTTCCAAGGTCCGGTACGGTATGGAAGCACTCAGAGCGTAAAGGCGGAGAACCGGAAAGATGTCGATGGAATTGAGCACGGCGGGAATGCGGTCAATGACAAACCAATCGCCGCACCGAAGGTTGACAACACGTTAAGACTCCTTGCGGCGCAATTCCGGACAGCACTGGTGCAAGGATGAACAATCGCCACTTTGGATGACGAACAACATGCTGCGGAAGAGACGTTCAATACCACCTATGGTTGATTGGAAGGCAAGGATGAAGCTTGTACCTTTTTGGACGTGCCTCGCAGAATATTGCTCGATCATGTCGAGTATACCAGGATACTGCTCGGAGTTGGGCGCGAGGCCGACTCAGGTGCCACAGTATTCGCTCACAGGGGTTGTCTGAAATTCGCTAGACGCCTGACATCTCAGCTCGCTTGCCCATTGACACTCAAATATTGAATATGTGCGCTACAGCGCCTCTCTGTCGGGCCTAAAGCGTTCTCGTTGATTGGTGCTCGGAGGGCGGTTCAGGTGAGGGGGTACCGACGTGCTATGTCGTTCCAAAATTGCCACTCCAAGGTGATTCCTGCTCGCGCACTGATCTTTGATCGATGTTCCTCCTACTGCATTTTCGGTGGTAGACTAATGCCCGGAAGCGTCATATGCAATGCGAACAAGACTCTGGACCGCGACAAGATCCCGCGGTCCTCGTCCGTATTTACTTCTCGCCCCGCCGAAGTCAAAATCCGCCCAGGGCCCAGGCCTTCTCACATACTCGGCATACCTAGGCGAAAGTGAGCGCTCGCCTACATCGATCGATGGTGTCCACATTAGAGGTTCAGTCGCTCCAATCGGCTCTATTGTTCGCGTGCTGCGTCATGGGACTTCGTGAAACAGACGCCACGTAAAGTAGCTTCAGTCTTACCTTTTTGGAAGCATAGATGTTGATTGGTGTGCTGAGCGAGGTGCAGTGCAGATCGAGCACCGTCGAAGCACGTCTAGCATTGTCTGAATGCAGACATTGCAAACGAAGAACACTTGTCACTTGTGAGACCGTCCGGGGCGTCGGTGACTGACAATGGCTGTCGAAGACGGTAACAGTCGGGAACGTCGGGCGGCGCACCAGGCATACGGGTCTGTGAGACGAGTAGCCAGGGTTTGAATCGAGGCTAGAGCGAGGGAACTAAATAAGGGATGGCTGCAACCGTGAAGAAAGCCAAGCCTTGTCGCTAATCCAACCACTTCCTCATCGGCCCACTGTCTGCGACGAGGATCCTCGTTGCATTGGTCTGATTTGTCCGGCTGGTGTTGCAACTAGCGGAAGGACGCAGCTGGGTTGTGAAGAATTGCAGGGGCAGTAGGATCCGCAGCTGCGTGAAGTCGATCGAGGACTCGGGGCAGTAGTGATGACAGGCCAAGTCCATTCCCGACCAGAACCGCGCCCGCCTTCCAAATATAAGTCGTCCATTACACGCACCTTGCTCGTCTGGCGTCAGCCCACATCTCTACCAAGTGGGTTCTGGCAGTGGTTGAATCAGTCCGCTCCACCATTCTTTCAGACAGTGTGGCCGTGCTGAATGCTGATGAAGGTCTCTCTTCGAAATCCATAATTGGTTGCCGTATGGGACCTCGTCGTTCTCAAAGAGGTGCTCTTGCATGGAGGCCGCATATGCTTTGACGCCGGGGAGAGGTGCCCCTGCACGCTTCTTTGATCCGGCAACTTGCAAAGTCTTTTCTCGTTGTCTTCCTCACGTTGTCTTCCTCTCGTTTTCGCCCTCTCGTTGTCTTCCTCTCGTCGTCTTCCTCTCGTCACGGACCTGCCGTGTGGTCGGCACATGCTCGTGCCACCGTGACGAACGCGTTGGGACGTGTCTATCTTCGAGAACTCCAATGCCAAACGTATCGAAGCACGTTCTTGAGCTACGACAGGTTTATCTTCGACTACCGACCCGTGAATGGGTCATAGGGGGCCACGACAGTCCAGGAGCAGAAGTGCAAGTCGTGAGCGATGGTTGACCGTTGACAGCACCGTTCTCCCAGCCTGGGGGACCTGGGCCATCGATTTGCTGGCTGCGTGTCCAGCTATTGTCGAATACGCCTGATCGGGATCAGAACGACCGGTCAGCTCTGGCAACCTGGAAGGTCAGATCAGCAGAAAGACAGGTCTGATCTGTAGCCAACGCCATTCGATGACTCCGACGACGGTACCAACACCTCAACACGCGTTCCAAATGGCAACAGCACCGACATGCCCCGTAACCCCTTGCTCCCCACAACCTGGCATTGATCGAATCAGTCTGGGCTCACAGTTCGACACGTTGCCGGGTCACGAGACTGGCTCACGAGCAGGCGAAGACGTCTGACGTACAACATGGACGAACGAGTGGCGCTGGCAAGAGAACATACGCGTCTTAAAACAAAGGCCGGTCCTGGACTGTCCATCAACGATGCTGGCCTTGATACCTTTGCCTTGTTCCTCACCGACAAACGCACCTTGCGCTCCACCAGGCACCAGCACGACTTGTCTATTGTGATGCAACAGCTCTGCCTGCCACTTCCTTCTTCATCGGCTCCTCCAAGCGCGAGCCAAAGGTCCTACACTCTTAGCCTTGTGCTGAATGATCGCAGCTTCTGCGAGCGGTGGACTTCAAAGGCCTGGACAGCCCGAACATGCGACCGTGGTCGGCTTCAAAGCACAAAGCTGAGTTACTCGGTGCCTGGCCGGGCGAGTACTCCGAGGAGTTTCGTGGAATCTTGCTGCTCTCGATGGTCTGCGCATACCCCCGTCAAGCTGACCAGAGCCTCAGGTCGATCTGAGAGGTCATCCCGCACCTTTCGCGGGCGCTTTGGATCGAGAAAGATGTTGGAACCATAAAGAGGAGGGACCATTGTTGCCACGCTGGGTCGTAAATCTCCTGTCGCGACGGATGGGATCTTTGGCCCTAGCGCTTTTGAGGACACCTCGAGCACAGGGAAGAGAGCAACGTCATCCTTTTCCCGTCGAAACAACAATTAAGAAGATTATATTGAGTGCCTTGAAGGCCGTTCGCGAAGGAACTGCAACTCCGAGAACGCGGAGCCAGCTCCGGCAAAGATCGATCGTACCCATGTCAGATCAGCCTTTGATTCCCGACCGCGTCATTGGTCACAAAGAGATGTGAGCTAGGAGACGTTTGCATGTGCTCACTGCCTTCTCCGAGCATCGAAGGAGAGGCCAGTCGATCACGGACCGTTGACATCCACATCCAACGGAAACATGTCCGAGAGGAGCTGGGGCATCTCTTTGATGCGATGAGTGGGAAAGGGCGCGTAAGGGATCTCCTCGCTGGTACAGAAGACGCTGTAACACAATGCGTGTGACGCCTCTCCCTCAGCCATATCCTCCAGCCGCAGTCAAAGGAGTACCTCAAGTACCTCTGTCTACTCCACTATCTGGATTCTCACCCGCGGCCGGGCGGAAATGACGGCATCTTGTCCTTCATTGGAAGCGGCAAGACAACAGACTACCGGATGGCCGCAGTGAGGTGTTCGCTCCGTGCAAGACCCACTCCTCGAGTCACCACAGTCGTCACTGAGCAGAGTGCGGAGATCAGCGGCGCGTAGTAGCTCGCTCTCACAAGTGGTCATCCAAGCATTGGAAATTGGACCTACCAATGCATGGGTCTCTTACCATTCCTCGTATCGATCGCCCTGCGAATCCTGACCCGTGGATACAAGGAACCATGCTACGTCCGTCCTAGGATGTGTTGGACGGCGTGCAACGTGACCGACCTATCCATGTCCTGCGTCGAGCGATATTTGTTTCTTTCCTTTCTCTGTCCATTTCCACCTAGCGGTTCGAAATATTGCAAACACATCACTGTCAGCAGCCTGCTGCTGAATCAGTCTACCTTTCGCCTTTTCCCTCCAACTTTCCAAACCCGACAAAAGTGTTTTACCATTCCAGCACTATGCTCCGCCAACGCTTGGCCTCATCAACGTCCTGCTCATCACTCTAGCAGTAGTACCAACGGTTGTCGGAAGACTCCATAACCATTCACGGTCACGGCTTGTCCTGAATACACAATTCACCAATGTCGTAAGCCAGCGGGCGATATATTCCTTTGCCAGACCTGGAAGGCTGTAAATGTCAGTGACATTCAGCCCGCACATCAGTGAGATCTAATCATTGACTTGCCGTCTTTCAGTGTAAACCAGGCAAGAACTCGTGATGCGGGGAAGGATGCGACGGGCTTCCGGCGGGATCCGTGAAGATTCCGGCCCCTACGATTTCGGATACGAATGGCCACACTCTACTACGCGAGTGGCAATGGCCAGTGCTGGTGCATGCCTGATTAGGGCTGCCGGAAGCGAATGGGTTGCAGCAGATGCGTATGGCGAGGCAGACAGCCTGTGGTGGGCACAGAAAAGATTGGCCAGATGCTCGCAGAAGCTAAGGGTTGGCTGCAGCAAGGTGCAGTTCTTTGTCGTGGGTTGGATCTGCAGGTTTCAGTCGGTCTACGCGAGCGAAGGATGGACCGCCACTTGTCCATGAGAGGAATACCTTTCCCGTATATCAGCTCGCCTGTGGAATGGTCACAAACATGATAGAATCGCAAGAGAGAGACCATGTATTGACAAAACCAGAAAGCTTTGGACACAAAAGAGATTCATAAGGGGTATAGCATAGTAAGCGTTAAAGAATGCTCGGGTGTCGTGCAATCCTCCGATCCTCCAAAGCAGGACTCCTTTGCACCAGAGAAAGTCTCTCCATCCGAGACCATGTCCCATGAGCAACCCACCGCCTCTTGGCCACAAGGCAACGCCTGCAAAACGCCCAAAGACCATGAATACACAACAGACTTTTATCATCAAGTCATCAGCTCACCAAGCCAGGAGCATTGCCCGTCCACGCCTAGTCGCCCATCGTATCGCTTCCTTCGCCAAACGTGTCGTCCACATCGCCGTCGCCTTCGTCGAGAATGGTTGCGCCGAGCATGCCCGTCACATGGTGTGCTGGGTTGCTGTGCACGATAAGAGGGTTGTCGTCAGCCCACATGATGCCACCGGTCGTTGCTGGTGCACTCTGGCTTAGGGTAGAGAAACCAAGGCCGTGATCATCCGCGCCGTGATGCATCGGAGGCACTGGTGGCAAAGGAATGTTGGAAGAGGGGCCAGGAATCACAGGAGTACCGCCGGGAGGATACTGTCCGTTTCCATGCACGTCGACGTTGACGACTGGTGTGTTGCTGCCGTCCGAGTCAGGGTTCTGGTCGTCCATGTCGGCGTCGATCATGTCGCTGTCGTCGACGACGGATGATGTGACTGATCCCGAGTTTGCGGCGTGGTGTTTTTGCTCGTTGAGAAAGTCGCGGAGTCGAGCGACTCCGTTCCCGGAAAATACGCAAAAGACGTCCCGCTGATGTTCATTAAATTCCGGCGGCGCCTCTCGGCAGAACGCGAGAAGTTCGTCTCGCAAAAACGCTTGAACACCCGTTAAACTCAGGTGAGTGAGTTTCGGGCAGTTGTTGAGGAGGACATGGATGCCCTAACGTCGTGTTAGTAAAGCTCAGACTCATCCTTGCAGTCAAGACTTACATCGAGTGTGAGCAGAGTACAATAGCTCAAATGCACTCTCTCCAACACATTGACGCCGTTTACTTTCCGTCCGTTCTTGACCTCACCGATCGCCAAGCTGTAGATGCTCCTGTCCGTGATCCCTGCGCACTTCACCAGTCCGATTCGCTTCAGCTTGGGTAGTCCAGCCAGCTTCATGACGCTGTGGTCAGTCAGACTGCTGCAGCACGCAAGATCAATGTAACGAATTCGGTTGCACGACTTTGCAAGGGCCTCGACTGAAAGATCTGTGATCCGCGCGCAGTGTCCGAGATGGATGTAGTGCAGGTTCTTGCCCAACTTGGTGATAGCCATGACTGCACGATCGGTGATCTGTCTGCACTTCGCGAGGATGAGGTTTCGAAGCCGCGGGCAGCTCTGGACAATCTTCTCCACACCCTTGTCTCCCAGCTCGCTGCAATCAGTGAGGTCCAGAATTCGCAGCGCATCAAATGAGCGACGTCCCTCCGGATTGCTCGGGATGTCCAGGAAAGCAGCGTCGGTGATCCTTGAGCAGTGCGCCAGTCTCATCTCGCGCAAATGGCCGCATGACGACAGCAGGGCAGCGACTGACGGGCTCTCCAAATTCTGCAAGCCATAAAGATCGATCTCGAGAAGATGAGTGCTGTGGGCCGCGACAGTCATGATGGACGCGTCCGTCAGCTGAGCGCAGTTGTTGAACTTTAGACGTTTCAGATGGCGGCAGTTCCTCGCAATAGCCACGATCGAGGCGTCCGTGAGCTTCTTGCATCCCGTCACATTCAGGCCTTGCAGCCGCAGGCAGTTGTCCGCCACTGCCATCATCGTTTTGTCCGTCAGTTGATCCAGTCCAGTCACATCGAGTGCAAGTAGACTCCGGTTCCCATCCACCAAAGGCTGCAAGCTCAGATCCGTAAGTTTGCAGCAATTCGTCAAGGTCAAACGCTCGATGCGCTTGCACTCAGACATGCCCATAAGAGTTCCGTCGCTGACCTGACCCGCCAGTGTGGACATATTCAATCGCTTCACCAGGTCCTGGTAGGCAAAGAATTTGTTGCTCTGCCGAATCGACTGCATGACGCTGTGTATGCTATCCCATTTGCTCATGGCCGGTCTGTGCCACAGCAGTCCCACGCTATTCCTCGCCCACTCCTTTGAGACGAGCAGACAGTTCTGAAGGTCCCGTGTCGATGTGAGGCGGGAGAAGATGCTGATGAGCAGTTCCGCGGGCAGCCTATGCACCGGGGATACGCGGCATCGCTCTTCGTATTCTCGCCGCATGGCAGCATCGTAGGAGAGATCGGCAGACATGTCGGCGCCGAGTGAAGACTGCGAGTCGTTTGCTTGGATCATGAAGGAGTCGTTGTCGTCGTCTGGACCGCGTTCGGGAGATGTGGATGAGGAGCTGGAGGAAGAGGAGCTCGACCTGCGCAGCAGATGCCGTGAACGCGACATGATTGCGGCGAATGTGTGGTGCGGAAAGTTCTGTGGTGATGTCGTGGAAGCGTGGGAGATGTGCTCGAACGCAGTCGGTGAATGGAGAGTCGTTGTCGAGGCAGGCTGGTCGCAACAGCACAGTCCGCACGGTGTTCGAGGTGACGCGGCTGGAGGGGAGGAATGGTTGGTCTATGTCATCAGCGGGCGGTGCGATGTGCTATAGCTTGTGCTGCATCCGCGTCCCATCCGAGATGTCTGGACGGGCGAGGGCGTTGTTGACTTTGCGTTGTTGACTTTGCGTTGTTTGCTTGCGAGCAGTTGGGTCGTTGATTGAAACAAGTACGGGCTGGAGGCACACAACGTCAAAGAGACCCACTTGGCCGCGGGAAGGTCCGCTGAGCGCTAGGGAAACCTACCTTGGGCATGGTAACGAAGCCTAAAATCATACCGCAACTTCATTTCTTCCAGTACCGTCTCACATCACGTCGATTGGTGAGAAGGTGCATCCATTGGGAGGCTACGCTTAGGTCCCGTTCATTAATGTCGTCTCGTAGGTACAAACGCCAGAATCAAACACCCGCAGCCTCCACGAACCCAGTGATGCCCTGCCTCAATCCCGTCTCGAATTCCCACCCATATTGACCAACCTGACCGCTTTCCTCCAGACGCTTCAGTATCCACAGCTCGAGCAGACCAATCTTGTCGCCTCCCTGCAGATTGCATTGACTCCGCATACTGAAGAAGGACATGGCGTCGCTGAAACCGATATCCCAGCCAAGCTGAAACCGCCAGTGCTCGTACTTCTCACTGGGATCGTTGGTGTCCCAGTATTGACAGTGCGAGGCGTATGCTTGCCCACGACGATCATCCCTCTGACCTTGCGCTTTCGCGATCCGACTTTGGACTTCCACGATGGAAAATGTGAGTGATATCGGTGGCTTAATAGCTTGTTGGATGTTCATTTGCTTGAATCCCCATTCCCCGCTATAGTCCATCCAATCCATCCGGTAAGTCCAGAAGAAAGATCCAGCTGCATTGCGCTGATAATGGGTCGACTGCGCAATGCCGAACTTCTGCGCTAGTTCGTCTTTGGACACGCCTCCGCTCTGATTCCACGATTCATCGGCCAAGACACAAGAGTACTCGCCCACCACCGCGTTGACAGCGCCACGATCAAGAACGCTCCAGCTTTTGCCATTGAGCTCGATCAGTCTCGTGCCGACTTCGGCCGTGATCTGCTCTGGTGTCTTGCGCTTGTCATCGTCCGAGAAGCACCAGTATAGATGCGTATCGATGACGACTGGGTTCTTCCTGTATTCCTGGACTCTGTTCTTTTGCTGCACCCAGGTCACAGCTTGTCCAAAGTTCCAAGCGTCGGAGATGTAGATTGGCATGGTAGAGTCGACTTTCGAAACTTCTGCCAATACGCTGCTGTACCATTCGTACAACCCACTGGCGTTGGCTTCGGCCTCGTTGACGATCTGGACTCCGAGGATCCCGTCAACACAGCGAAGCTCATGAAAAATATAGCACACGCATCTTGTCGCAAGGCTTTTGTCGGGCTGTGATGTCCAAAGCTGCGCAACGCCACTGTCGGTACCTGAATGATCTCCTCCATTCGCACCGCTAGGCAAACCATGGAGATCGACCAAGACACCGATGCCTCGATTATGGCAGCGGTTGACGAGAGCTTTGACAGCCGACCAGGCGTTCTTGTACACATCTGCCACAGCGCTGAATGGCGTGTCTCGACAGAAGTCCGGCCCGAGAGTGAAGTAGCCAATTGGCAATCTCACAGAGTTGCAGTGCGCCACATCTCTCAGCCAGTCCAAGTCCGCATCGCTGACGTATTCCTGCCAATGCTTGTCGAATCGTGCGCGTGTCTTGTCGATACCTTCGCATTTGATCCAACCCTGAACGGCGGCAAGCTCGCTGATTCCGGTCGAGTCAGGGGCGAACATGCTCCCTGTGAGCCACATCTCTTGCACGAAAATGGATCCGAGATTTGTTCCGTGGTGGTAACGATAGCGAACGACGTCTGTGGGCGTAGGAGGTTTGATGGTCGATGGAGCATCGTGAGTACCATCATGCGTAGCGACCTGGTCCTTCGATCTGGGGTGGAAAGTGTGCTCGAAGGCAGACTTCGCTTTGGCGAGCATGTTGTGTCTTGTGGTCTTGTATCGAGGTAGGAACCGAGGTTGTAGGGCTTCAAAGAGAACGATAAGGAGAACGCAGGCGAAACAGATAATCAAGACCCAGGAGCAGACTGCGGAGTTGGTCATTGGAAAAGTCGAATGCGAATTTGACTTGACGTGAAGCGACGATGACGTGGAGGAGCAAACAGAGTCGAGCGCACTTACCGCCGCGCACCAGGCAGGATACCAAGGGTCGACAGGCGCTCCGAGCTGCTGAAGCAGTAGCGAGACCGAGAACAAACTTCATTGTTGTGCGCCTTCCACGCACAACCCAGGGGTATATCGCACGAGCCCCTCAAACACCGTACATCGCGGCTAATCCAAACTTCCTCCCAATCCATCCATGCTTTTTACTCATCCGCCACCCAGGCAAATGCCAGACCAACAAGCCCAGCGGCTGAAGCCCAAACGCCTGCCCATCCGAGCGCTCCCCCAAGGTCAGTGCCCTCAATCGTCATGAGGGACCGCGTGAGAGAGGTGAAGAACGAAGAAGCAGCCAGCATGATCGTTCGCCTGATCAGAATGCGTCCTCGAGCTGTGAGTCCGTTGGGGTTCATGTGCAGATTGTGCAGGACGTGTTGAGACAAAGAGGCTGTCTCTGGGTCGAATCGAAGCTCTCTCGCCTTCGCATCTCTGGGGATCGGTCCGGGGTTTTGGGCGTCTCCGATGGCTGGCACAAAGATGAACTGAGTGGCCGCGTATCCCAGAGGACCGAACAAGGCCAGCAGCAGCCAAATACCGGTGCTGTGAACCTTCTCCATACTTCGGATGCCATCAAAGTGGACGACCAGGAATGTGGGCAACCAGGTGGTGAAGCTGGAATACAGCACAAAAGCATAGATCGACGCGCCGAGGGCCGCAGTGACGAATTGTACAGTGTTATCCTGAGCAATGTCCTGGTTCGGCGTCTTTTGCTTTTCACCTCCACGCGCATGCTTCACGCTGCGTAGAAGGGCGAACGGGATCGCGATGGATGCGATGTCGATGGTGATCGGAATGAGTGTTACGAGGTAGTCGATGCCAAAGCAGGTATTGAGTAGGAAATAGTGGGGGACGTTGTTGAGTAGCGAAAGATAGGCGAGATCAAGGTCTGAGATGTCGTTCGTCAGTCACCGCATTCGCATTGATCATGTCGTCGCGCGCTTTGCTTACAGTCGTAGCAAATGTACCACGCGACCACGAGCTCCGCCAACTTGAGGCCAACCAGTCCACCGACTTGCCATCCTTCTGTCAAGTTCCTGCTCACGGCCGCGAGCTCTGGACCTGTGTACTCAGCAGCGACAGAGTTCAAGACTGCACTCAAGATGAAGGTCGAGAGCACGACCAGCGGGAAGCGGACCGCGACAGGGAATCGCGATTCTTCCGTCGCTTGTCCTTTGTCGATGGCTGAAGATCCTGCGTGCAGCACGCCGTTCGTCTCGGCGAGGTCGCGCGTTTGATTTCTGGTTCGGCTCGTCATTGCGTTTGAATTGCGCGTGTTGATGTCGAGGGCAGAAATGAAGCGCGTCGGATTTGTCGTGTTCTCGAGGAGGGCTTCGTTGTAATCGCGCTAAGAAGCTGAGATTGTCGTCATGAAGCATATCGCCGAGCCTACACTCCGTGCTCCGTCTGAACTGCCGCCAAGCTTTGCAGTTTCGCCGGAGCACTTCGTTTGCTCAAATAGTTGGGCCGGAGGCTTTCCTATATTGCGCGACTAAGAGTCTCGAGATTCCGACTTTCTATCCTAGGGGGAGACCCCCTAGGACCCCCCTTTGCCTGCCGGCGGCCGTCGCCTTCGAACGACAGAGCGGGATCACGTAGGGTGCAGCACGTGATACGCCTTTTCAACTTTGGCTGTGAGCCAATCAAACCTGAATCCGTTTTTTCAAAACCAGTCCAGCAATATAGGGCCTTCGGCCCAATAACGTGGCTGGTGATGGAGAAATGGAGAGAATGGAGAAAAGTGGCTGCGGTGAATACGAGCAAGACGATATTCAGCGACCTCTCAGCACTTCGTTGTTGTAGCCACGACTGCATTTGCTTGACGAAAAGCAGTGGGAGAGGTGTCTAGTCCTCTGCTAAAGATTCGGCACGAGGTCACCTGTACGTCTCTGCAGGATGAGCTCTCCATCGCACAAGGGAGATGAAGAGCGAATGCCATGTGCTGATCCCTTGCGTACTATTTACTTGCCCTTCGTAATCTATACAAATCATCAAAGCTGCACATCTTAGACAGACTCCATATATGACATGCAAACCCACAGGCAGAGCGACCCCTGCTTTTCTGCGTTCCAGTGTCCAGTACAACACCTCAAGCATCACTGTCCTTCTTCCTCCTCAAACTTCCAATCCTCTTCTTCAATCCCGCACGCAGGCTGCCACTCCTCTGCACACCCGCATTACCACCTGCATCGTGGTCGTTTGTTTTGGCAAACTCCATGTCCACATACTTGCTCTCACCCCCAGCGAGCTCGACGGGATCTCGGTGGTCCTTCTTGTTACTACGGTCGCTCATCTCGATGCCGTTATCGTTCAGGGAGATCTTGCGGAGATGACGATCGAGGGAGTAAGCCGGTTCAGATTTGCCTTTGAGGTCGTTCTTATCGTAATCCTGGAATTCAGTCAGTATGATCTCAAGTGCGTACTGGGACTCGCATTCTCTCACCTTTCCAGGCCAACGCTTGTATCCAGGCCCATCCGGATTGTCCTCGTGCATCAAATCCGCACCCTCTTCGTACTCGTACGTGCGTCCGAATCTATCAGGCACACCCGGAGGAACGATGGCAACCCCGCCCAGAGGCTGGTGTCGCTCGAGCGCATCTCTAATGTTCTCTTGCGGCGTAGCCTTGATGGCTTCTTGATTCGTCTCTTGCAACGCTGCGATTGGGGCGTACTTCGGGTTGTTGTTCCTCGACATCAGCGCTGCATCGTATGGTCCCTCGTGGTGGTAGGGTTTACCACCGAGTGCGGGATCGAGACGATCGATGGTATCAGGACCGGGCAGGTGACGCTTGTTGAGATGTGGTGAGCGTGCCGCCTTCTTGCTGTCTCTTCTAATGATTTCAAGAGGCTGATGGCTCATGTCGCCTGGATAGCGCTGGCTCAGCGAGCTGGAGCGTCTGTGGTGTCCGGTCTTTGATCCTCCTACAGGGCTGCCTTCGTGTGATCCAGGAGCGATGGCGCTGTTGCTGTGGGTACTCCTGTGGCTACGGTTGCTGCCATTGCTCGTGACACGGCGGTGGGAAGAATCGTGTTGAGCAAATGCTTCGGAGCGGTAGTCTGGAACGCGAGGGCTGCCATCTCTACTGCTGCTGCCGAGCGGTCGGGTGGTGGACGAGGCCCCAAGTTTTAGAGTGGTCGTGGACGGGGTCTTGCTCTGCGATGCTAGGGCGTAGGTGCTGTGAAAATGGGACCCTGGGCCTGTCTCGGCCGATGGCTCGGGTGCGTTGAGTGGATCGATCAAAACCGCAGCGGCAGACTCGAGAGAAATGTCAGCCTTAGGGTCTATACTCGTATTTAAGCTTGTGCCTGCATAAGCCCACCTTTGAAGACATGCTTGTATGCTTGCCGGGGAGTCCGTTGAAATAGCCGCCGTTGGTTCTGTGGAAGCAAGCCGAATATCTGTATGCGACTTTGCTTCAGTTATGTCGTTGTAAGAAAGTAGGAAGAAGAAATTGAAACGTCAGTACATCGATATTGTCAAGCGCATGCACGCGCGTTCGCTGCTACGTCAGGGCAAGTGCGTCACCAGGAAGCGAGAAAATGGCGCCAGGTCCCAGGAACGGCCGGATAGCAAGCAAGCACCCACATATAGTGAGACACACGACTCCTCGGTCATCCGCGGGCGACTTGAGACTGAAGCTGGGGCCACAACATCGTCCAAGAGCCAGCCAAGAATATCTCTGTGGTCTCGCTCGAATGGCACCGCACAACTAGCACCTGAGTGCACCTGAGTACCTTATTAGCTTTGGGCGGACATGGGTCTGGTCGACTATTCAGACTCGGAGTCGTCCTCATGCGACAACGAAGCAGAGGAGGACGGCGATGCACAGCCACATCAGTCGAAACGGGTCAAATTGTCCAGCGAAACCTCGACGACAAACAGTCTGCCACCACTGCCGGCAGGATTTCGTGATCTGTATTCTTCTACAGTGAGGACGAGCACCCAGGATGATCCTTCATTGCACGGCGGCCGCAAGCGAGTGACGCCTCACGTCGCTGGCAATTGGCCCGGACATGTATACCTCGAATGTAAGTCGGAATCGTCTTTTTCTTTCCAATTTCATCTCAGATTCGTGCAAGATGGGACGGACTTTCATATGGAAGAACGCGTCCTCCAAATACGCGGAGAAAAGCTAATATCTACGAGGGTGTCCCCGCCCAAAACAGCAAGCACTACTCGAGCAAGTGATATCCGAGATCCAGAGCACATCGCCCACTGAAGGCTCCGAGAAACAAACAATCCACAGCCTTCTGAAGAACGGCCTCGGCGTGCAACTCCCTCTCCATGTGTCTCTCTCCCGGCCCTTGACTCTCAAGACCCCTCAAAAAGATCCATTCTTGGACCAGCTCAAGTCGACCCTCACCCAAACTGCCGTCAGCGCTTTCGCCACACGGCCTCTTGATCTCATATGGCATCCGAACGAAGACCGCACGCGCTGGTTCCTCGTGCTGCGACTTGAGCGGCCTGCAGGCGACGAGCTGCAAGCGCTGCTGAAGGCTTGTAATCACATCGCTGGGGAGTTTGGACAGCCATTCCTCTACCAGACTCAATCAGCAATGGCCGCGACTGGGTCGAAACGCAGTAGAGCCATCACGGCTACGGCACAGGGTCCGCCGCACAGCAGCTTTCATATCAGTATTGCGTGGTCACTACAAGCTCAGGGATCGCGGTCTAGTGATAGTGGCGATTGGGAAGAGTTGAGGGTATCTAAGGAGGTGAAGACGAAAATTCAGGCGGTACAGGTAGACTTTGAGGAGGTAAAGGTCAAGATTGGGCAGGATGTCACATCGCTTGCGCTGAAGAGAAGAACAAGACCGATCTTCAGCAGTGAAAGAGATGAGGGAGGAACTGGCTCTTACGAGTTCGTAAAAGAACGATGAAGCGTTTCTGGGAGTAGCATGAATCTCATAGCCACGACAAGGTCATGAGATGAACATCGTTTACTGAGCTCATTCCACTGTCTGCTTTGACGTCACACGGTAACTCTACCTCCATCCTTCCGCTCAAAATGTAACACTCCAGACCAGACTAATCGAACCACCCAGAACCACCGCGTGCGGTGCATGTCACACGACAGCAATGAGACATATTGCCGACAAGACCTTAAAAGCAACAATACTGATGCACATCTCCCCAATTTCCCGCGCAACTTTCACCGTCCAGGTATCGCTCGGTAAGCATGGACGGTGCAGTTTGAGCGGAAGCACAGAGGTATGTCCCAGAGGTCAACCGCCGCCAGCAGATCCCTCCCATCATCTGGAGCCATCGAACGGAAGATTCAATGCCTGATACCGCGGTTCTCTCTCGCCCTCTGGTGTCTTACCACATACAATCCGGCTCCAGGCAACCGTATGCCACCTCGTACGCATTGCGCTCATTGATGGGCTGAATTTCTGCATCCCACCAGTCATCCTGCTCACGATAAACCCCTCCAGATGCTCCTGCGATGTACTCCGATCCCCAACATGCTATCCTCAAAGCGTCAGGCTCTGCTAGGAAACATTCTATCACACCTGTACTGCCCAGTCCATTTTCAGCGCAGCGATGTGAGATCCAGCTAGCGTACTGACTCATAGCGTCCTTGTAGTCCGGTCGATGGGTTCTGTCGACCTCATACTCTACTTTCAAGCCATGAACAGGGTCGTACGACGCGGTGATATCGTCATACTCGTCCTTATACCACTTGATATGAAGACGCATCTTTCGAAGGAGACGAAGCCTTTCCATGCCGACTGCTTTTGCCCAAGCGATGAAATCATCGTAATCATTATGGACGTAGATGTCGAAGCTGGTCCCTGCGAATTGTCTTTCCGTCATGGCGTCCCAAAACTCTCGACACACCAGCGACAAGCAGGCACCATTATCTTCGTCCGGTCGCATACGGTCGCTCAGCTGCCAGGTGTTACGCCAGGGCCAGTCGTGGTGTTCCCCAATGCAGACTGTCCTCGTAGAGGACTTCAGATCGTATGAATCGCTCGTTGTTAGTGGCCACCGATCTGATGCAGCAAGGTACCTTTTTGCATAAGCAGGAAGCCCCCAGCCGGTGCAATCGTACACTGCCTCGCGAAGTTTCCGGCGGAAGATCGAGGAATCGAAATGGCTGGCAAGCTCTCTCCAAGAATTTGAGCAGTTCGAAGCCAGATATGGGTCGCTCCAAGGTGTAGCGGTCCAAGATTGAGTCGCATATGAAGGGGAGGGTGTGGTTGACGGCCCAACTTTCGCGTACCTCATGTACCTCCCGTTCCTGCTCATCGGCCTCTTCACTGGGTGGGCTGAGGTTGATCATGACATCCCAGAGCCCGTGCGACTTCAGGAGTCTCCTGACGCTGTTGATGCCGGTGGTGAAGTCTCCTTCGCGAAACTGATATTCGGTGCGAACTGCTCCTTGGTCATCGTGAACGCGGTCCCAAAAGGTTTTGACTGTCGTAGGGGGCTTGTTCGGGAGCGAGGCTCGAGGAAGGTCTGGCCAACACACCGGGTCGCACTTGTGCCGTCTGCAATCGTGGACCAGCTCAAGAGACATGGCACCTACTTGCAAATGATACGATCTTGGTAGAGTTTCCACCGAGGCTGCACCGCGGTGTGGTTTGGACAGCCGTTGAAGTAAGCCTGAGTGTGTTTGCTGGCTTGCTTCCACCCACTAGTATCTAACGGAACGCCAGAGAACGATGACTGCCCACATGTCGAGAAGATGCACGAACTGACAAACTTGCGGCCGCAGTGAAGAGATTTGGCGTGCAGTAGAAACGGAAGTCATTTCAAGCCTACACTCATCTGTTATACAGCCCTTGTCTACTGTTGACCCGTCAGTCTCTCTCTGTTTCCAGAACCATGATCATGCCAACTCACCGACGACCATTGCCGCGTATGTCGAGAAGGCAAAGGTCGAGACCCACGGTAGGCTACTGGTGCCTTAGACACGACCGCAGCGAAGCGATCAACTGCACGCCGCTTCATCCTTCTCATGCTTCTTGGCCACCACTTCATTCCTCACCACGCACAGCATGGCTCTATGCGACCGTATGCCACCTCATAGGCGTTTCGCTCATCGATTGATTCGAGCTCCTCGTTCCATCCTCCCCATCCCGCATCGAAATATCCTAACGACGTTCCTGAATTGTAGTGCGGGCCCCAACATGCTATCCTTAGGGCGTCAGGGTCCGCTACAAAGAAGTCGATCACGCCTGTGCTGTTCCACCCCTCCGTAATAGCGTGGCGAGATACCCACATGGTGTACTCGCTTACCCGCTTGTCGGTCGCCCGTTTCGCCTCGATGTAGTCGTCCTGGGCCGGCTGATATTGCGCTGTCAAGCCCCGGAGCGAGTGCAACGATACAGTGAAGTAGTCGTTCTCGCCACTGTACCAGTTGATTCCGACATGCATATAGCGAAGGTGCCGAAGCTTGTTCATGCCGACTTTATCAGCCCATCCCAACAGTGGATCCAGGCGACCGCCAGTATCGATGTGGAGTTTGCTCCCGGCGAAATATCTTTCCACGGCTGCGTTGCGAAATTCTTGAGATACTAGCGACAACCTCACGAAGGCGCCGTCCCACCTGAATGCTTCGTTCTCCCACAGTCTGCACGTCTTCGCCCAGGACATGTATGCCTTCCATTCCTCGTTCATCTTTGGCCAGAAGTCGTACCGATCGTCGGGTTCGAGTCGGGGCTCAGCTGAGTCCCCTAACCATTCGCGCGGGTTCGCTGTTAGCTTCTGGATAGCAGGAGTCGAGAAGCCGAAGCGATCGTAGACCTTATCGCGGAGCTCGCGTGGGAGATCGACTAGGCGAAAGGGCTTGCACGCAGTCGTCTCCAATAGATTCAACAGCCGGGGTCCATTAATAGGTCGTTCGAGCGTCCATCGATCGAGGATGGAACCGCAGATGAACGGCAGCGTACGGCTCACGGCCCATGCCTCAAGAACTTCTCGCTCATCTTTCTCTTCCTGATTGCCATCTTCGCTGAAAGTGGTTGAGCTGGTGGTCATAACCTCCCAAAATCCCAAAGAGCGCAGAACCTGCGAAGAGCCTGAAAAGCAGTCCCAAAGTCACCCTCTTGGAAATGGTACTTGGTGCGGACGCCGCCTCGACTGTTGTGGATTCGTTCCGAAAAGATATCATCACTGTATGCTTGGGCCCGTAGCCTGGCGGAGGTGATCATATCGGAGGAGATTGGCTGCAAGGAGGTCAGCTCAGATGATCGCAGTCATTCGAATACGCTCACATTTTGGCCCATCTGTGGGCGATGCGCCTGCTTCACTTGTGCCTCTGCTAGTGCGCGAGGTGAACGCTTTGTTGGTGCCATTGCGGTTCCGAAGCACCAGGATCAAGATTGCGGTTGAAGGCGAGGAGTACGTAGGG
The DNA here is from genome assembly GCA_000983655.1 of Zymoseptoria brevis. Lineage (NCBI taxonomy): Eukaryota > Fungi > Ascomycota > Dothideomycetes > Mycosphaerellales > Mycosphaerellaceae > Zymoseptoria > Zymoseptoria brevis. The sequence continues at coordinate 26,736 of JYJE01003332.1, read as the reverse complement.
ATGGGTCTTCAGGTGCGCAATGTTTCTGGAAAATAGGGTGGCGTGACAAAAGCTGAAGCTCAACGAAAGAAAGGCGAGCTTGGTGTTGATTGCAAACGAGGAGTGAAAAAGAGCGCCACAACTTAGCCTCACGACAACCCGGATGGAAGCAGCCTTACTGTCTCTACTCAAATTCAATCCCTTGCGTTTGTTCGAAAGCAAAAGTCAGTGTCTCTCTCAATTCAAAAGCAAAAGTCTGCCAACTCACCAACTGCCAGTGCACCTTGCTTATCTGTAGCCCTTGAGAGCAGCTCTCGATGTCACACGCACCTCACTTATGATCTGATTTCCTCAAACCAATGTAATTTATGCAATGTCGACCAAACGATCTGACGCTTAGTACAGATTTTCAACGAGCCGCTTGACCTTATCATATGCCGGCCCGCTCTCCTGGCCAGAAGCGGTCTTCGTGATGAAATGGACCTTGTCCTTGCCAACGCCCTTCTCCGTCAGAGTCGTCTTCAAGCCAATGTCTTGCACAAGCTTCAAGATGGCATCACCTACGGCAATGCCGTCCTTCTTGTCGTCCCCAGACCGAGCAATACCGATGAAGGGCGCCATCCTCGCAATTTGTGCCGCATCATCCGCCGAGCTCTCAGCCTTGAGCTTGACCACATGGCCCAAAGTGAGACAAGATGTGATGCCGTGAGGAATTCCGAAGGGTGAGCCAAGAGCATAGCCCAGCGTGTGCGACAGCCCCAGGCCGCCTTTCACGTTTAGAGCGAGGAAGCCGAGAGATGCGAAGGCTGCGAGTTGGAGCTTTGTGATCACTTGCTCGTCCTTCGGATTGTCGTGGTACTTCTTTAAGTATGTGAACAGATCGCCGGCCGCGAACAAGGCCATTTGTCTGCATGGCATCTCTGTTGATGTTGGGTGATACATGAGCCTGGAACAAATTTTAGCTGAGTAGTCGAACAGCTGCAGGTAGAATCGGCTTACTCCATAGCATGGTCCATCGCTCTCATACCTGTGCTCATCCAGAGCCACTCCGGCGTCTCCAATGCAAACTTGCTGTCGTAGAGAATAGCAGAGGGAGCGAGCTCAGGGCGACCGACGCCAGTCTTCATGCCATCCTCGTTGGTGTATCCAGCTCCCAGCGTGCACTCTGCCGCACTCAGTGTGGTCGGAATGGCAATGTGATACAGGAACTTCCCGATATGATCATTTAGCCGGTAAGATATAGCTTTGGCAGAGTCGATTGGACTCCCTCCTCCTATCGAAATGATGGTATCGATGGTATCATCCTTTTTCAAAAGCTCCGTCGCCTCATCAAGCTGTCTGACCGGAGCATGTTGTCCAATCTTGCTGAATGTGCCTGCATGGCGAGGACCCAACTGCTGTTCCACTTGCTTGATCAAAGACGTCTTATTGGCCAACGAGGCACCGGTGATGATAAAGGCTTTCGACGATTCGCTCGGCAGACATTCCAGGAGATTCTCCTGCACGCTACCCGAGCCATAGTACAGTCGCTGGAGGTGCGTGGGCTTCCATAGGCCTTTCAATGGATCCTGGCTCGAGCCTACAGCTTTGGATTTGTATCGCTTGTGGTGTCGGTTTGGCGGGGCGAGTACTGACCTACGGAAGCGGAGACTTCTTTGTGGAAGATCGACATATTGAGGAGAGGCTGGTACGAAGAGGATCTGTGGTCGAGTAGATGTCGTGCAAGCAGCAGTGTGAAGTTGGAGTGAGAGTGCCGGTTCGTTCCCCCGCGTCTGACGCAATTGTATCAATGCCGGATGCCGGATGTGAAGGGGAACCGCCAGTTGGCAGAGCCTTTGCCGGACCTTTGATAAGATGAACGCCATGATTAGGTCCTTCTGGTGGACGATGGTGTCGGGCAGATTGGAGGTGGCCTGCTACTCATCTGGGTCGGCGAGAGGCCATGTCTCTGATGTCCACGGGTGTCTCGAAGGATCGGCTAAACGATCTGCCGGCACTTGTGCCCCGATGTACCCATAACGGAGATGCCATCTCTGACGAGGTGAGTACAGGATCCGGGGAAGAAGAAGTTGAAGAAGATTCTGCGATGGACGACATTGATCACAAAGGCGAGGACGGCCATTTCATACGCCCATGCACGTTGTCGCCGAGGAAGCTTGGCGTGCCTCCAGAGGATCCCAGCTCGTACTCACTTCACATTTACATCCTCAACTCGACATCGACTGAGAGGGCACGACACGGACATTGAGCGTGTCAGCGTACCAAAATCATCGGAATTTCGTTATGGATGCCAGCCCCCTGTATCGTGCCTACTGCCTGCTCTTCGACCCCAAACTCGCATCTCGATCACTGTCCGCCACGTCGCTGCTCTGCGCCGACTTGAGCTTCTTCGACCGCTTGGCCTCTCCAAACACAATCGACGCAATGTACAACAATCCCATTGAGCCAGCGATGACGGCATAAACGATAGTCCATGATTTGTAAAAGGTGCGGGCATCGGCCAGGCCCAAACCACCATTGATCATAGCCAGAACGATGGCAACGCGACCAATCCAAATGTGGATGTACGACCAAATTCCGCGGGAGCCAGTCTTCTTGAACCGGAGATGGTGCAAAAGACCGAACACCGGTTGCAGAGCGAAGAGGCAGAAGACCACCAATCCGAGGATAATGTGTCGGGTAGAAAGCAAGTCCAGCTTGATCGCGTTGTAAAGTCCCAGACCAACAGCGGCCACGAAGAGAAGCCATCCGAGCGCTTGAATTCCCGCATGGACCCACACGATACCACGGAAGTTGAGCACGCGAATGATGATGCCTCCGATAGGGAAGATGATGATCCATGCGATTGCAGCCATGAATCCGTGGGCCATGATGAGCATTGTGGTCCTCGATTTAGAGGATGACTGCATCGGTGTGCTCGCCTGTGCTGTCGGAGCTGTGCTCGTACCATCGCTTGCTACGAACGGGTTCACTGCACTGCCACCTCTTGCTTGCGAGAAGTCCCAGTTGAAGTTGTCCGCTTGGTTGTGGTATGAGATCGACTCGCTGGGATCGTTCGAGTTAAGCGCGTCGCCAGACAGAGCCGACCAGATCCAGGAAGCGCTCGAGTTCTGAAAGCTCTGCAATGGAGTCAGCTGTGCTCCGCTGATCCAGCCAGGTCGCTACTTACCATCGATCCGCCCTCCCAAGTGTTGCAGCTGCTACATCTGACGTTGGCAGTCATCATACCGTTCTCGATACCGGTGCCTCCAAGCAATTCAACCTTTGCTGCCTCATTGTACAGAGGCATGACATTGCCCACTCCGAGTCTCGGCGAGAGTGTAACATTGCCGTCTTCAGAGGCGTAAATAACGAACATGTTGGCGCCGCGCATTCTAGATCCTTGCCCGAGCGCCACCCACGAGTATGTTGTCGGTGCTCGAATTTGGAAGAAGATGTCGCCAGTGCCGGAGCTCGAAGTCGTTTCTGGGATGTTCAAAGAGTAGCACAGATCGGAGTCTGAGCCGTGGCATGACTGAGCGACTTGCGCGGTGGCAAGTGTTGCTGTACGAGTGTTAGCGATTGTTGACAATTGCTTCAGTGAACTGTCGTACCCATGCCTGCAGCAGCAATAAGCTTTGCGATTGCGTTCTTCATTTGAATCGATGGAGGACAGGTCTTGTGAAGGTACAGATGAACGACAACGCGCGCGAGAGGAATCAGGCGAGGTAAGTATATAGTTCGGTACTTATCAGATGGCTCACGGAACGCGCCAACCTGGCCGCGTAGGTTCAAAAGCAGCCCAGGCGGTCTTCTGTCTGCGGGGCTCGGCGTAGCGCAGTCGATGATGGTGCCAATTGTTTGAGATTCGCCATGGCCCATGAACCAAACTGTCAACCAACCTAAGCCACGATCTACATCTCCGCAAGCGACAATGGAAGAGGTGGTACGACTGACTGCCGCCACACCACGCCTTCGCGGCCAGCTGTACACCGACGACCTCGCCGTCCACACTCCGAATAATAACTCAGTCGGAGATGCAGAACTTGTCCTTCGATTTGATATCCTCCGTGGTCATGACAAGGTCCTGTGGTCGAACTTTCTCCATCTCGGCAACTTCTTAGACTTTGCAGGATCGCACGAAATCCAGAGTTTCTGATTGGAGAGACCTCGAGGAGAGCTCCTCGTCCGAGATATGAGCTTGACTCTGTGTAGATGGTGTCGAACTCTAAATTCCTTTGGATCGTCATGGATTCCGGGGCTTGAGGCTAGAACACTGTTTCAACGGCGCCTGTGATTGACACGAGTACTTCCGGACAGAGACGTTCCCGGGGGATTGACGTCGGACGACCTCAACTTGTGCTCCGGTCTTTGGTGGACGTCCTGTAAGAAGGCTGACATGTTTTGTAGGCAGACCGCGTTCAGGTTTACTCGTACATCTACACGTATATGCTCTAGATCCGAGGTCTCTCAAAACCTGCTGCATCGCGTGTACGTGTAGCGTGGGCAGCAGTGGCCGCGACAAGTCAGTCAACCTCGACGAAGCTTGGGAAGTCCAACCAATCCGCTTGACGGCATCAAAGCGGGAGCACTTCTGTGAGAGAGCGACCGCTGCCAGTCGATCTCCGTATACGGTATATCGGCATTCACAGCAATCGCTCCAGTCGCTGTTGCCGTCTGAAGCATCGGACTGCGGATCCTGAACATCAACCAGGAAGGCAACGCTGCGGAATGATCACCTTCGTCCATCGCTATCACGCAATAGCTTCGTTTTGAAGAGGCCGGTGCTGCAAGAAATGGTCAGAATTGCATCAGAGCTTCTTGGTCTGGAATCGAGTGTTGATCGTCAGTGTCCATGCTGTTGTCGATCAAACCTGGTCGATCGCACAATACCGCATTTGCCGGGTGAACAATCGAGATATCATCAATCTGTCCGTCACACCCATGGCAGTATATCGCCTGCTTGCCTCCTAGCGTTTCTTTGCCGCTCGCACAAATACAGTACTGCGGAGTCTGACTCTGCTTCTGGGAGGCAGGCAGGGCAGAAAAATGGCTCTTCGTTGTGTCAGCTACTAAGCACTGTTCACAGATGCTCTTTCTAGGACCGTATACTTGTGTATATGAGATTGTTCCGAGAGATCGTCGAATGAGACTCCGAACACATACAGATCATATCGGCTGCGCGATGTGGCCAAAGCACTTTTGGCTGGTACGTGTGCATGGATGCCCAAAGGTCCCTTGATTGGCAGCTGAGAGGGCCTGGAAATGCTTGCTACAACTGCAAGACTCCTTGCCGCTCCACATGCTCACGTGCTCGACCTGATTCCAGCGTGCACCGTCGCTGGCCATACTGGCTAAAGGATTAGACTGTACGGAAGGTCTCGCTCTGCGCCGGCGATGGGTACGGTCATGCAGAGCTCGAAGTGAGCGCATCTTGGCTGGGTCGTCCATATTCAAGGAGTCGTTCGTACACGAAAGGAAGGACCCGAAAGAGCAAGTGGGATGATACTTCACTTGTAGCTTGGCCGACCGCTATGCAAGACCCCTCCGGTGATCGTCACTTGGCCCATATCAACACCCATATCAACCCGGATACCCACTCCCTCAACTCCGAGGCTATGCATGAAAACAGAATCGCCGACTCCCAATACGCCCCAATACGCTGGCGTGTTACCTTCCATCCTCCAAATCGGCCAAATGTCTCTTGAACCGCTCAGATTTGGCCTTCAAGAGGCGTACGCTGTCGAGGAAGAGCTCGTCGCTTTCGAGCTGGCCAGTGCTTTCGATGCTGAAAATAAAGTGGTCTCGGATCCGCCCCAGCTTGACCTTGTTCTTGAACTCGTCGTAGCGTAGACATTCTCTGCTGACAGTGTCCTTGAACGGATCTTTAACCACGGCTTTCTTCTCTCCCAGCGCCTCGTCGTGTTCAATTCCAATAACGCCTCGGGGAAAGCATTTTTGGAAGGCCTTCGCTGACTGACCGGTGATCGGACTCTTAATGTCGATCTGAGGCAACAATCGGTACGAAGCTGTTGCGACAGGCGAGAACTTCGCATGATCGGCGCCAATACCTTTGATGCAGTGGACGCGAAGGTGAATTCTTTGGCCTGGCCGTAATTTGGCAATGAGGATATCGGGGTTGACGGGTCGGATGGCGTTCTCGCCTTCGAATAATGTGGGCTGGTGGTTCCCTTGCGGGATGAATGTGAATTGGTGTGCGTATACGCTGCTGTTGACGTATTTCTCCTTCGGGTCGGTGGATCCGTCTTTGGCAAGTTGCTTGCCGTCCCTGCCATCCTCTTCTTGGGTCGCCCATCGACATTCAACGTTCAGCTCCATAACGATCGTATTGTAGTCGCTCGGCACACTCGACGCTGGATCGATCCCACCCGACTCTTTCTCTGCCTCCCATGCTGCAATAGCTGCGTAGTCGTCTTTGGGTGGAGGTTTCCGATACCACCTCAGCCATTGTAGTCCTTCTCGTCCTCCAGTGAGTGGTATGAGTCCTAGCCTGTGACAAAGCACTTCGTCCTGGATAATACTCGTGTTGTCGAACATGAAGACATCTTCGATCGCAAGGGTTGGTAGTTCAGAGAGGAGGATTCGGCGGAAGGCATTGGCGAAACTGGCGTCGACGCCAACGAGAGAAAATGCGGTGTCGTATGTTTTATTATGGTGGAACTCGACCTTCAGGTTCTCCTTGAAGCGCTCGAGATTCCAGCTGTCATCCACGTTTGGGCCATAGTGACCTGAACAAAGACAGAGTCAGTATGCGACAGCTCAGACTTTCAAGCGGTTGCGCTCACCTGGGATGTCTGTTGATGATGTGTCGAGTACTGTCTCTGGCCCCACTTGCACAAGTCGGCGAGACTGAAGCAAGTCATCGGTCAAGGGCGCCCAAGAAGGCATGATTGCGCTCGGGGTGTGTCGAGGTCGTTGTCATATGCTCTCCAGAGATCGTCAATTCATGAATGAATTGAAGTCCAAAAACTTTCGGCTGCTCGAAATCCCGAAGTTCAACCTTATTCGATGAGATCACGCTAGTACAGCTTCGATCTTGAACATCATCGATATTGAGGCGAATACCATTGGTGCAGGAGGACTTTCTCACAACAACCTCACTCTTCAACCTCTCCCCTCCGCCGACGGGCATCAGTCTATCGCCCGCAATGGCAGCCCCCTTCAGCAGACTCGCGGCCAAGCGCGTGACGAGCGTCCGCCAGGCCGCCCTCCGATCATCCTCCCTCCGCGCCATGTCCACGACGCCCGCACGAATGCTCGCGACCCCGAACGAGACGATGAGGCACGGCAACCCTATGCGCCACAACGTGAGCGAGCCAAATCAGGGAACACGGTTGATTCCCGTGGATCCGTCATTCGGACACCCGGTGGACCCAAACAGCATGAACATGAATGCGGTCGACGACTCCGCGGACACACCAGAACAGCGCAAGATTCGCCACTACACAGTCAACTTTGGGCCTCAGCATCCCGCTGCTCACGGCGTATTGCGACTGATTCTTGAGTTGAACGGCGAAGAGATCGTGCGAGCTGATCCCCACGTTGGACTTCTGCACCGCGGCACAGAGAAGCTCATCGAGTACAAGACATATCTTCAGGCGCTTCCATACTTTGATCGACTCGACTATGTCAGCATGATGACCAACGAGCAATGTTTCTCGCTCGCTGTGGAGAAGCTGTTGAACATTGAAATTCCAGAGCGAGCCAAGTGGATCCGAACACTGTTTGCGGAAATCACAAGGATCCTGAACCACTTGATGAGTGTGCTCAGTCACGCTATGGATGTTGGTGCACTCACACCCTTCTTGTGGGGTTTCGAGGAGCGTGAGAAGTTGATGGTAAGGATATACAGCCTTTTGCTTGAGGTGGCGATTGCTAACCAGGATACAGGAATTCTACGAACGTGTGTCTGGCGCTCGCCTCCACGCCGCTTATGTACGACCTGGCGGTGTGTCGCAGGATCTCCCAGTCGGCCTCCTTGACGATATCTACCAATGGGCAACACAATTTGGTGATCGCATCGACGAGACAGAGGAGATGCTTACGGACAACCGAATCTGGATTGGCCGTACCAAAGGTGTTGGTGTCGTGCCAGCCGCCGATGCTCTCAACATGTCTTTCTCTGGTGTCATGCTTCGCGGATCTGGTATCCCATGGGATATTCGCAAGTCGCAGCCTTACGATGCGTACGACCAAGTCGAGTTCGACGTACCCGTCGGCGTAAACGGTGACTGCTACGATCGCTACCTTTGCCGCATGGAGGAGTTCCGTCAGTCGCTCCGTATCATCCACCAGTGCTTGAACAAGATGCCCGCCGGTCCAGTCAAGGTCGAGGACTATAAAATCTCGCCACCACCTCGTGCTGCCATGAAGGAGAACATGGAGGCCTTAATCCACCACTTCTTGCTGTACAGCAAGGGTTACACCGTCCCACCTGGTGAGACTTACTCCGCCATTGAGGCACCGAAGGGCGAGATGGGTGTCTTTGTTGTCAGTGATGGCTCAGAGCGACCATACCGATGCAAGATCCGCGCTCCTGGTTTCGCGCACTTGGGATGCTTCGATCAAGTCAGCCGAGGACATTTGCTGGCTGACGCTGTTGCCATTATCGGAACCATGGATTTGGTGTTCGGCGAGGTCGACAGATAGCGAGAGAACGAGACGACAGCGAACAGATGTGGCGGGAGGGCGTGTAAATAGTCATTCACGGCGTTATGAAGGCGCAGAGCGCGCATGCGCATGGCTTCTTGCTGTTACTGCTACCGCAATGGAGAAGTTGGTTTTGTCGTACACCGATACATGTTCTTACAGCTCATAAACTGAATCACTTTGTACTGTCCTTGTCTCGATAGAGTAGCTGATCTCTCGCTCAATTCTGCTTCCGACGTCGAATGAGCTCTGCCAAAGGCACATCGTCCTCGTCGTAGAAGTCGGCGACCTCGTCCACGCCGAAATCTGCAAGTCTCTCGCCCTCCTTGTTCCGCCAAGCTTCCTCTCCCTCGCCGTTTGCATCCTCGGACCGCTCCCCACGGGCTCGTGGCTGGTCGCTGTCACTGCCATACGCATCACCGTCCAGCTCCGCTGATTCGTCATAGTCGTAGTAATCCCTTTCTCGGTCTTGGCTAGAGGTAGCCTCCAGCCGTTCGTGGAACGGACGTCTCCGAATCACATATTCGTTGTCCGCGTCCGTGTATCGAGATATGTCTGCTGCTTGGCGACGCTTGAACTCGTCAATGTCCCATGATTTGGTAAATCCGTCGCCGAGAATGGGCTGACGCGCGATTTTCTTGAAGAGGCGATCGGGGTCTGGTGGTGGCCATGGCTTGCTGGGGTCTACTTCCAGATTAGTAAATTGTGACTATGCCTTTTGTTGCTCACACGTACCGTCAATCTCATTATGCTCGAAAGAAAGTCCGCTTGCAATACTCGGGCTACTTGCAAATGGCCAGAACCATGCAAGCGGATTGCCAGATCCCATGCCTTGGCATATGTTCCTCCAGATGCCTACGTCCCACGGAAACTCCTGATGCTGGATCTGGACTTTGACGCCGTCTGGACCCTCTAAGTAGCCACCAAGTACTCGAGCACGGCGGAGCAAGGTGTGGTGACGCTCAATCTCCCAGCCTTCAATCGTCCACGTGTTGACTGCGAGCGACCAGATTGTCCGGCCCAGCAGTAAGGTGAGGGCAAATAAGACCAGAGAATTGACTGCACAAAGGACGAACATGTGCGCCAGGCGGGACACAGATGGACCAAGATACTGTCATTGAGGTTAGCGATCGCACTTCCGATGGCAGAAGGAATTGGACCTACACTGGGGAGAGACTTTTGTGACCAAAGTATAGACACTCGAAGATAGAGGAAGTATTCCAAGAACGTCATAGAAACGACAGCATAGAACAGGAAGCGAACGAAGTGAGGAATGGTGATGTGTGAAATGCAATTGGATGTCCACAGGCAGTGATGGTCCATTTTGATGACGCATCTTCGACAGTCAGGCTGGAAATCTGTTGTGCTGGTAGAAGAGAACCTACCGCTTGCACGTCTTACAGTGATGAGACCTTGGGGGCTTGTAGGCCTCACATCTTCGGCACCAACGATTCGGCTGGCCTGCTGTCACTTTGCTAGAGTCTTTCTCAGGTCCGTATGCAGAGTCTTGAGTCTTCTCATGCCAGTCTTTTGGTATTTTGCCCGGATCTGTGAAGCATGTTCTCCAGTAGCAGATCAGTAAGCACACGACAAGGCCATCGAACATGTACGCGTGTTCTCGTGGGATCGGTCCAGGGTCGATGTAGTGGAAGAGCCATTGTGACGAGAAGGCCAGGAATAGAACCAGCACCGTCACTCCAGGCGGCGATAGTCTCTGCAATATCGGCAAATCCATTGCGAAGTTGATGTTTGTTGAAGGTGTGAAGTGAAACATTCATCTTGGAAGGAACCAGATCTAAAAGCCTATCTGAACTTCGCGGATCTTCACCGACAACACACTTCATCCACAACACTCGAGACTGCTACAGAGGCCGCAAGAAACGCTCACGCCGCGAACCTACTACGACCACCGGATCACGAAGGACATCCATAGCTTGGAGCACACCGCGCCTTATCGCGCCTGCGCAGGATCTGATCGGACATCACCGACCCCACCGCTGGGCGTCCTGAAAGAGAAGCAGAGGCTCAGATATACGCCATCATGGCGCGAGTCTACGCAGATGTCAACCAGCAGATGCCGCGCGCATACTGGGACTACGACAGCGTGAACATCAGTTGGGGAGTGCTGGAGAACTACGAGGTAGTGCGCAAGATTGGTAAGAGCAGCAGATGCTTTCGGGCGGAGTCATGACACCTGCTGGACAATCACTGACAGGATTCTGCCAGGTCGCGGAAAGTATTCAGAGGTGTTCGAGGGCGTCAACGTGGTCAACTACCAGAAGTGCGTCATCAAAGTTCTGAAGCCGGTCAAGAAGAAGAAGATCAAGCGGGAGATCAAGATCTTGCAGAATCTGTCTGGCGGACCCAATGTCATTGCGCTGTTGGATGTGGTGCGAGACAGTCAGTCAAAAACACCAAGTCTGATCTTCGAGCATGTTAACAACACCGACTTCCGGACGCTGTACCCCAAATTCCAGGATCTGGATGTCAGATATTACATCTTCGAGTTGCTGAAAGCGCTGGACTTTTGCCATAGCAAGGGCATAATGCACCGAGATGTCAAGCCGCACAACGTTATGATCGATCATGAGAACCGCAAGCTGCGGTTGATTGATTGGGGATTGGCCGAATTTTACCACGCAGGGACGGAATACAATGTACGCGTGGCCAGTCGATATTTCAAGGGCCCGGAACTGCTTGTGGACTTCCAAGAGTACGACTACAGTCTGGACATGTGGTCACTTGGCGCCATGTTTGCGAGTATGATCTTCCGCAAGGAGCCGTTCTTCCACGGAAACAGCAACAGCGATCAGCTGGTCAAGATCGCAAAGGTTCTGGGCACGGAAGATCTCTTCGACTACCTCGACAAGTATGACATCGAGCTTGATGCACAGTACGACGATATCCTTGGACGCTTCCCGAAGAAGAGCTGGCATGCTTTTGTCAACCCGGACAACCAGCGCTTCGTCAGTGTGGATGCAATTGACTTCCTTGACAAGCTACTACGATACGACCACCAAGTGAGTCGCATGTTATTGGACCTTCCTGTGACTTTGCTAACATCGTATAGGAACGGCTCACTGCCAAAGAGGCCATGGCACATCAATATTTCGCACCGATTCGGCAAGCAGAAGAAGTTCAAAATTCAAACAGCATTCATCAATGAGAGCTCGACCAGCAGGTGTCCTTCCCTTTGGCGAGGAATGGTTATGTGGCAATTCGTTCACGAGCGGACCAGCGATTGTCGCACCGAGCTGAGCCCGAAGCGTAGAGTTCGGGCAATGTGATACCGGTTGCATTCGCATAGGCTGGTTTCAAGGGCAGTGTCCGCACCGCAGAAGCACTTCAAGATGCGATGCGACGGGCCTTCAGGAAAGATGATAGAGATCCTAGATGCCGCTGCTACACCGAAAATGGCAGCGCAACGGGTGGGGTATTGCCGAAAGGCTGAGGTGTATGAGAATTGTTCAATTTCGCTTCATTGTTCGTCCATTCATCTCCCTTCGCCTTGCTTTTTGAATATTCTGCTCTTCGTTGAGAACGACGATCCAATCAATGTGCCGTATCAACCCTGCCATTCGAAGACTAATCGCTGCGCAGGTGAGCATTGCGCACAGATGCTTCACTTCTGCTCTTGCCATGCCCTCCGGAACACATCCAAGGAAGCAAGTACGTTGTGGACACTCCGGCAGTCACATGCGCTGCATCGTCATGTCTTCTTGCTCGACTACCTGGACTCATACTAACCTTTCGACTACAACTCCCTGAATCATACCACCCAGTGCAACGACCTAAAAGCCTCTCAAACATATCACTACCAACAATTCACACAAGAACGAGACCATCCCCTGAAGGACTCTTATCCTCCCACATGTCCGCCAAATCCTCGCCCATCAACATTCCCGCGACCTCTGCACGACCAACCGAGACCTCCCATCTAATCCGCCACTGCACCTTCACTCCAACCCCGACCATCATCGACGAGAAATTTCTAACGCACGACGGCCGCGTAACACCACACTTCGCTGCTCTGCAAGCACTCGCTCACCACGACAAGCACGATTCGGCCTTGGGATTGGGTCTCGCCGCCACCATCACCCACATCCAATACGGACTCTACCACACCCAGCCAGCATGTCTGATCGGCTTCGCCTTCCGATTTCACGATTCCTCTCCTGCGAGGCAACAGAAGCACCACTTTGAAAAAGTCGAAGTCGACATCACTTTCTGCTCGACTACCGCGCCGTCGTCCACGCGGGTGGTAGGAGCGGATGAACCCACCATCGTCGACATCGCTCCAAACCACGACATACCCCCTACTCGGCCATTCAAAGTCGACGCGCAAGTCCTATGCGAGCACGCCCATCGCACGCCCAATAAGATCAAGTTCTTCCTGCACTCTGATCCAGCCTCAGCGAGCCACGCAACCACCTCAGCTCCACCGCCGGCCAAGGAAATGGTGATGGACTTTACAGCCGCGATTGTAGTCACCTACCAGCAGTCAGCTTCGATTCAAGCAACGGTGGACGTGAAATGTGGACCAGTGTTTGAGCTGCACGCACAGCCGTGGGCAAAGGAGGGCCCGTTGGTTTTGGAGCCGGGAGTAGAAGTCGGCGAGCGCTTGATAGGCACGAAGAGAAACGGTGCAGTTGACTTTGCGGATCTGGGAGGGAGGGATGGAGGAGAGTGCTGACGGGAAGGACGGGGGAGTGATTGGAGAGGACGTGGTCGATGTGCTTAACCCCTGAATGACGACTTCAATTACAATGCCTCAAAATGCCCGCTCGCTCTTCGCCCATTCTTCATATTCAATAAGAGGCCGTGATGTTAATACCGGATGCAGCAGCACGTACTCCTCGCTAGATTGCTCTTCGCTCTGAACTCCAATTCTCCAAGTTCAAACCACTCTGCATCGTATCAGGTCCATCCCTTCTAAGCCTGTCGAAGGTCCCACTTCAAGTTAACGTCGCCATCGCCGCAGCGACAATCTTCGCCTTTTGCTTCGCTGTTCATCCCACAAAAAGTTAGCCTGCGTTCCGCAACAAACCGCGCGACAGCGAAGAAAATCACACTGTGTGGGACTCAGGGAAGAGGACTGTTCGACCCACCCAGGAAAGGATATTGCTCGCTTATGCTGGGGAGCATCTCAATGTGCAGACCGAACCAGCGCCATCCTACCTTTCCTATCCTTCTCCACTCGGATGACATTCCTCACGGGACTCTTCTCCCTTTCTCGCTCATAAATCACCAACTCCTCTCCTCGTCGTGGTTCGCGGTACTCCACCATTTGGAATTCCTCGGCGGGCCGTTCGCGGAGTCGGAGGGCCATTTCACGCTTCTCCTCTGCTTCGCGCTCGAGTTTAAGGGCTCGACGCTCGGACTCCAGCGCGCGGATTTCCTGGTTAATGTCCCTGTCGGAACGATAGTCGCTGCGTTCTTGCACGACCAGCGCGCCACCATGGGAAGCGCTACGGTGGCGGTGTGAGGATGGAGCGCGCTCTTCAACGATGCGTTCTTCGTAGTACTCGGCCGGGGCTGGTATCGGTGGTGGGGCGGGAGGAGCGAGGTTTTGTTCGTAGATGGTCTGGCGTTCGACATAGGTCCCTGGAGACGAAGGGCGGCGGTTGCGTGGAGAGCCACGGCGACTAATGCTGGATTTGGCGGAAGGTGAGGCGTCGCGGACAGATTTGGCACGGCCGCCCATGAGGACGGTCGGTGGGTTGATCCATTCTGTTCGCTCGATTTCTTCGCGCTCGCCGACAGGTGGCGGCGGGACGGCGGCCTCTTCTTCGACCGTCTTCTCGAAGCGATAGACTTTCTTCTTTTCTGCGGGCTGGTCAGTATGTGCCAGGTTTGAATCATGATAATGAGCATCCATACCTCCGTCCTTGTACGTCTCGCTGATCTTGATGACCTCATCAATCTGGTCTTTCTCGAGAGCTATTCGGAGGACATAGAAATCTTCTTCTTCATCGAATGGATAGCCGAGATCCATAATGGCTTCCACTCTGACCAGACGCTTTGGCATGCGGGTCTTGCCCTTCTTGAAGCGTCTCTCCTGTCGAACGCTCGCCTCGAGCGAGCTTGAGTGGTTGCTGGGAGCTGGAGCGGGAGGTGGTGGTGGAGGTGCCTCCTTGGTCTCCTTGGTTTCCTTGGTGACAGTCTCATGAGTGCTCTCATACATGCTCGGTGCTTTGGCACTACGCGGAGCCTTGGTACTGGCACCACGACTCTTGACATCCTCGTGACTGGAACTGCTGGAAGAACTGCTGGAACTGCTTGGAGCTCTGCTCTGCTCCTTGTGCTTGTGCTTGTGCCCACGACGTCGGCGGACGGTGCGTTCTCGTTGGATCTCGACCTCGCGGTAGTCCTCTGGCTCGGCCCACTCGCGACGGCGTCGGGGTACCGGAAGAGGCACGGGTGTGTAGGCCGGAATGCGATAGTCTTCTCTTTCCATCTGCCGGACTGGACGCCGATCAAATGTGTCCAGGCTGCTCTGTCTGCGGAGAATTCCCGGTCGAGGTGGCCGCTGCATGACGTCCAACTCATCGCGAGCGCTGCCTCTGTGCTGGTACGGTGTGAGTGCCATCTCTGCGACCTCACGTGGGTCAATATCGCCGAAGAGTTCCCTGTCGGTCCGTCTGCGGCGACGAGAAGCTGCTCGAGCTCGGATGTCCTCTTCGTAGTATCGGTCTCGCTCTTCGAAACGTCCTCCTGGTCCACGGCTTATCTCGCGGTCGGCGACAGCCACATCACGACGACCCGGACGCTCGCGTTCCTCGTAGTGATAGTCCTCCTCAAATCTTGGCGGTGGTCCACCTCTGCTGCCGAAGCGTTCGAATCGTTCGCGGTCCCATCGTTGAGGGATATCGCCGTAAGCCAGATCGGCGTCTGAAGCTCGGTATCGCGACATGGCGGTGGTTGACCGGCTGGTCTCAAGCTCGCAGTGTTGCTCAGGAGAGGTGTCTGCTGGTTGCAATGTTTGACGAGGAGTGAGAGTGAGAGTGATGTCGTGTTATTATGGTGACGAAGCAAGAAGGCTGGGCACGATGGTCTCTTGTTTGCTGCGAATCGAGCAGGAGCACTCCCGGTTGGCAGGCGAGGATATCCTTGTTCGGATCGATGGTTTGGACGCCCAATTCTGGACTTCCAGGGGTGAGGAGGACAGTGTTGGGCAGCGGTGGGCGGTCGACGAAGGTATGGTCGAAAACTTGTCTAGAAGCACTTCGCACTTCGGGCAGCAAGCGTGCGAGTTGAGCGTGAGTGGAGATCTGCCCGTCTCCGTTTCAGGCTCAGGTGCCATGTTGCAATGACGACAGCCTGCAGATGGTCAGTCCACCTCACTTGGACTCCCGCTCTTTTTGTCACTGCTGCGATGTTTAAATGAGCTAGGTACACCTCATGTCCTTCAACGCGTGCTGCGAAAAGCAGTGTCATCACAGACGGTGGCTTTCATAGCTAGATGAGGTATGTGCAAAGCGGAAGGTGAAAGTGAGACATGTTCACGTGAAGGGACCTGCGACTCCTGCCGTACAAAGCCACAGTCCTCTGCCTATAGTAAGCATACAAGCAACGAATTGGTTGACCACAACGTGGAGGAGGACGAGTCGCAAGATATCGATATGCAAGTGTTCTGCCAGTCTGCGGGTAGCATTGACCATCGTTTAGCTCATGTCGATGATGACGATTGCGGACACTCAGGTAGTCTTTTAGAGTGGGCAACGGCTAAAGGTAGCTTAGGCCACAGCGATGCAGAGAATGGACGGAATGATATGGCCATGTTCAGTAGCGTTCAGACTGTCGGTCGTAGTTATTGTAACAATCGTGGGTGTTGTACTCGTTGGCAACAGTGGCATCTGTCTCTCAAGCTGGCAAGGCAACTCTTTCCCCGAGAGAAGCCCTGTCAACCTCTCCGCGCCGAGCCGCCGCCAAAATACGTGAGTCAGCAAAGATTTATGCTGGGCTGTTGGACGATCAAACGACCATTGATTTCCATCTCGCGGAGCTTCATCTGCAAAGCACAAACGACGCCACGAAAAGAATGCTAGACTTGCGATCTTGACTCATTTTGATCGCTGACTCACAATAAATCCCGAACGAAGGATCGCATTCTCCCCAAATACCTCACGACAAGCTATCGAAGATACTTTCAAGAGCGCTTTTCCGGCGCTGTGTGTATGCCCCGATCCGGACCGGGCAACGATCTTTCACCTCCAAGATGGCGTTGAACCACGCTTCCCACAATCCGACCGGCGAGAAGACCGGTCCTGCAACTGGTCAACCTCCTCCACCATCCAACGAGACGAAAGCGGCTCTGCTCGAAGCAGCCAACGGCGATCCGAAAGGACAATCTGCTCCGGGAAAGGATGGCGGTGATGGTGATGGTGGGAAGAAGGAGAAGTCGGAGCGAGAACTGGCCAAGGAGCGTCAGAAGGCGGAGAAGGCTGCCAAACTTGCTGCGAAATTAGAGAAGCAAAAGGCTATGCAGGCTGCATCGAAACCAAAGGAGAAGGAGAAGAAGCAGCAGGAGAAGCTTGCATCATACAAGGAGGATACGCCAAAGGGCGAGAAGAAGATTCTCAAGCCGCTGGACGATGAGTACCACAAAGCATACATCCCTTCCGTTGTGGAGAGTGCCTGGTACGATTGGTGGGAGAAGGAGAAGTTTCACGAGCCGGAGTTCGATGCAAACGGAGAGGTCAAGTCGGCTGGACACTTTGTGATCGCCATCCCACCACCGAACGTAACTGGTGCTCTTCATATCGGCCACGCATTGGCGACCGCACTGCAAGACGCTATGTGTCGTTACAACCGAATGAAGGGTCTGACTGTGCTGTACGTTCCTGGATGTGATCACGCTGGTATCTCCACCCAGAGTGTGGTCGAGAATATGCTCTACAATCGCCGCAATGGCTTGACGAGACATGACCTGGGTCGTGAGAAGTTTGTTGAGACTGTCTGGGAGTGGAAGGAAGAGTATCACAGCAAGATCAACAAGGTCATGAGGCGGCTGGGGGGATCGATGGACTGGACGAGAGAAGCTTTCACCATGGATCCCAATCTCTCCAGTGCTGTGCGAAAATCATTCGTGCAATTGCACGATGAGGGTCTGATCTACCGTGCCAACCGCTTGGTCAACTGGTGTTGCAAGCTCACTACCGCACTGTCAAATCTTGAGGTCGACCAGAAGGAATTGGACGGCTCGACAAAGATTGACGTTCCAGGATACGACAAGAAGATTGAGTTCGGTTCCATCTGGAATTTCAAGTACCCGATTGATGGCACAAATGAGACGATCGAGGTTGCCACCACTCGTCCTGAGACCATGCTTGGCGACAGTGGTGTTGCTGTCCACCCCGAGGACGATCGATACAAGCATCTTCTTGGCAAATTTGTCAAGCACCCCTTTGTTGACAGACTGCTTCCCATCTTCGGCGACAGCACTGTCGAGAGGGACTTTGGTACTGGCGCTGTCAAGATCACTCCTGCCCACGACTTCAACGATTTCAAGCGTGGCAAGGAGCACAAGCTTGAGTTCATCAACATCCTCAACGACGACGGTACCATGAATGAGAACGCTGGGCCATTCCAGGGACAGAAGCGGTTCGACGTGCGATATACCGTCGTGGAGGAGCTGACCAAGCTCGGCTTGTACGTCGGCAAGTCGAACAACAAGATGACGATTCCGATGTGCAGCAAGTCGAAGGATGTTATCGAACCAATTCTCAAACCACAATGGTGGATGCACATGAAGCCCTTGGCCGAGCCCGCCATCGAGGCTGTCAAGAGTGGAAAGATCAAGCTGAAGCCATCATCCTCCGAGAACACCTACTACCGCTGGATGGAGAACATTGACGACTGGTGCCTGTCTCGGCAGCTCTGGTGGGGCCATCAGGTGCCCGCGTGGTTTGTCAAAATCGAAGACGGTCCAGCTTACGATACAGATGCGAGCTACTGGATCACTGCGGAGACCGAAGAGTTGGCTCGTGAGAGAGCTGAGAAGAAATACCCCGGCAAGAAGTTTGAGCTCGAGCGCGATCCTGATTGTCTCGATACGTGGTACTCTTCCGGACTGTGGCCATTCTCCACCCTCGGATGGCCAAACAACACTCACGATTTCGAGAAGCTCTACCCGACCTCAGTGCTTGAGACTGGTTGGGACATTTTGTTCTTTTGGGTAGCGAGGATGATCATGTTTGGCATTAAACTCACCGGCAAGGTCCCATTCACAGAGGTGTACTGCCACTCTCTCATTCGAGATTCTGAAGGACGAAAGATGTCCAAGTCGCTAGGCAATGTGATCGATCCCGTCGACATCATGGACGGCATCACCTTGAAGGAGCTCAACGACAAGCTCAACGTCGGTAACTTGGCTCCAAAGGAGATCGACCGCGCGACCAAGTGGCAGAAGTCAGCCTTTCCCGACGGCATCGACGAGTGCGGTGCTGATGCTTTGCGATTCTCTCTGGCCAACTACACGACGGGTGGTGGCGACATCAACTTCGACGTCAAGGTCATGCGCAGCTACCGCAACTTCTGTAACAAAATCTACCAAGCAACGAAGTATGTCCTCGGTAACCTGCCCGCAGACTTCACACCTCAGAAAGTCGGCGGCAAGACCGGCAAGGAGAGCCTGCCCGAGCGCTGGATCTTGCACAAGCTTACCATCGCCGCGCGAGAGGCCAACGATGCGATGAATAAGCGCGAGTTCTCCCGCTGTACACAAGCAATCTACAACTACTGGCTATACGAGTTGTGCGACGTCTACATCGAGAACAGCAAATCCATCATCCGCGACGGCAGCGCTGTAGAGAAGCAATCCGCGATTGACACTCTCTACACCGCCCTCGAAGGTGCCCTGACCATGATCCACCCATTCATGCCCTTCCTCACGGAGGAGCTCTGGCAACGTCTCCCACGCCGTCCAGAAGACAAGAATCCCAGCATTGTCCGCGCCGCTTACCCTCAATACGAGGCCCCCCTTGACGACGCCAAATCTGAGCGCGACTACGAACTCCTCCTCGGCTGCTCGAAAGCCATCCGCTCTCTGCTGAACGAGTACGCTATCAAGGAAGACGGCCAAGCTTTCGTCCAGTCTCTCAACGACGAGTCCTTCCAAACGGCTTCGAAGGAGGTCCTCGCGATCAAGACTCTTGCAGGCAAGAACGTCAAAAACCTCAGCGTGCTCAAGTCAGGCGAGGCCGTACCAAAGGGTACAGCCGTGTACCCTGTGTCGTCTGCCGCGGCGGTGTACTTGCAGCTGAAGGGTGATGCCGACCCGGATAAGGAGATCGGCAAGACCAAGCCGAAATTAGCGAAGACTGCGGATGCCGTGAGCGAGCAGGAGAAGCTGATCGGCACGCTGAGAGAGGATGTAGGCGAGGAGGTGCGGAGGAAGGAAGATCAGCGGTTGAAGGATTTGTTAAGCGAGCAGAAGCTGTACGAGGAGAGCTTGGCGCGATTCGAGGAGATGAAGTTGTGAGAGCGCGATGGGCCCATGACCGGCTGTGGTGCAAAGATGGGTATGATGACATGGCAAGAGTCGGCATGATTTGAGATATAGCCGCGCTCGATGCTATCTTGCATTGAGCCGATGCTGCGGGATGAAGCCCGTGTGTCTCGATGGGGGCTAGTCTAGGATGTCGTCCGCATGAAAGATACACACACTACGAACCTTGCATTCGAAGAATCCGCCCTGATGATCACGACCACCAGACACAAGGATTCCCGTACAATCCGGGTCGATAATGTGAAGACGTGTGCGGCGTTCCCAGTTCGGAACCCAATGGAGAATGCTATCAATCCGGGTTGTTCCAGATTTAGGAGACAGCTCTGGGGGCTTAGACAGTCACGGACCGCTGGAGCATTTATCTACAGGCATTTCGATCACCATACCGCCAACCTTACATCAATTCAAGCTCTCCTGTGTCACATCCGCAATCCGGAGCATGGAAAGGACGTCTCGCTCGGCAACCTCGCATGCATGTGAGCCGAGACTCGCCTCCGACTTCGCGAAAGCCTATGCTGGCTCATCTCGCATGGCCAGTCCTGCATGCAAGTATCCGCAGTTTCAAAACGCAGGAAACGTCATCATTCATACTACTGACCGCGTAGACTTCTATAGAACGACTTCCATCAGGGTCGAGCCAGGAAAGCTGCATCGTTCGGCACGATTGCGTTCTCGGTTGAACGTCTCGAGGCTCGTGTGATGAACAAAGAGGAATCCGGACCGGGACTCCCGCCATGCACAGTCTGCAGTAAGAATGTGGCTCGTCTACCTTCGACAAGATGCAGCTCGTCTGTCATGGCGTTGGCGACGCCTGCGTACATGCGCATCAGCTGTCGAGGAGCTGTCATTAGGCGAGAAGGTCGTTCTCGTATCCCGTTACTTCTTTTCGTTACCCTGTCGCGGCAGACAATGAGCTTTCACTAAGCGAGGGGGTTCCTGCGATCCTCTTCTCATTGCCGTGTCGCGGCAGCCAGGAGGCGGGCAAAGACCAGTTTCCAAGATACTGACCCGGCTCGACTTCCAAGTCTGAGGCCGCATTTGTCGTGCGCGATTTCCCGATGCCTCTACGAACACGTTCCGCCGCATCCACTCTGCTCGATCCTGGTCCGCATGCGAAGCGCGCTGTCAAATGGTCTCCTGACCTTTCTCCCTTGCCTCTTCCTCCTGCAGGCATGCGTCTTCATGTGGCCGCACAGACGAGGTCCGCAAAGCAGATCCCGAGAGGATGCAGGCACACATGCTGCCACGCAGATCCTAATCGAGATGTCCATCGCCAAAGTCGGCGGCGGTGAATCTTGCTTTCGTTGCTCCTCTTACCTGGCTATCCTTGCGGGCTGAGTGGTCTCCTCCTCGGCGGCTCCGCTCTGATAAAGAGCCTCTTTCGTTAGTGGAACGATGAGCTGTGCAGAAGGTATGTGGCACAACTCTGGGTACGAGACATTCCGAAGATGAGGACATCGTGAGGATTCAAGCGGCATAGTCGCTGGAGGGAAAGTGAGAGGAGTACTTAAAGTGCTGCGAAGCTGGCCGGCACAGACGGCAGGCCACTGCTACCTTTTCAAGCATCGATCTTCATCTTTTGGCGACTTTGTCCATTGCGTGCTTCATCCGGC
The DNA here is from genome assembly GCA_000983655.1 of Zymoseptoria brevis. Lineage (NCBI taxonomy): Eukaryota > Fungi > Ascomycota > Dothideomycetes > Mycosphaerellales > Mycosphaerellaceae > Zymoseptoria > Zymoseptoria brevis. The sequence continues at coordinate 4,986 of JYJE01003332.1, read as the reverse complement.
CAAGCGCCCAGGTCCGCAGCAAGAGTGTGTGGATGAGCGCGTCGTTAGCCGAAATCCTCCTCAAACGAAACGCGGACGAAGGCAATGGCAACGGCAGTAGCCAAGCGAGGAGCAAGTAAGCTACCGGATCGCTTTCCCTCTTCCCTTCGTTCGTCCTGTCAGTTCCGACGCTTACTACTCCGACACCAGACGCCGCGATGATCTTGCTAGCATCGATTCCCCGCGCGGAGGCGTGAACCAAGCGGGCGACTCGCGTGGTGGCAAATCAATCACATCCAAAGGTGGAAATAAACCGTCCTACGGCTTGAATCGATACCTCCAATCTCCCGAACGCCACGAGGCGATCTCCTTGGGCCTTGAGAGCAGGACAATGGATCGAGGCAAACAGACCGCGGTCTGCGGCAAAGGTGGGCAAATGTGCCGACGAGAAGATGCGTGAACCGACAAAGCTGATTGTGTTGGCGTCGACAGAACAGAAGAAGAAGATAGGACGAGCGGCCTCTTGAACTATTAGAAGCTCAACAGGCACGGGTTGGGCAGGAGTACGGCGGACGTTGACAGCACGTCGATTGTAGTCTAGTCTACCGCCTCAAAGCGAGTAAGCAATCAGCGTAGAGCTCACTTGTTCTCGAACTTCAATCCGCTCTCCTGCCTCACCGCCCCATAGATCCCAGCGATGTCTCCCTTCGCACCTTGATGATCAACAACCATCTTCAAATGCGCATCCGAGACCTCCAACCCCTTCATCTTCACCCCACAGCTCTCGGCTAGTGCTCTCGCATGACCAGCGTCCTTCCTCGCCAACTCCGCGGAGAACGCAGGCTCCTCACGGCTGTAGTAGTCTCCCGTCTTCAATCGATTTGAATACGCTGTATAAGGGCCCGGGAACATCGTCTCGATGAACGAGTGCAGATTCTCTACGCCCAGGCCGCTCCTCTCGGCGAGGGCGTGGCCTTCGGAAAGAGCTTCGATCATGGCAAGGATGAAAGTGTTGCCCACGATCTTCAGTCGGGTGGCCGCGCCGTGCGGTTGATCGGAGTAGTTGATCTCTGCCCTTCCCATGACACCCTTGCAAAACGGAAGGACTTTGTCGACTTGTGCTTTCGGTCCTGCGAGGACGCAGACCAATTGTCCCGACTCTGCCATTGGCGGCGCACCGAACACTGGGCAAGCCACAAACTCCGCTCCGGCATCGTTGATCGTCTTTGCGAGCTTATTGGTCGTATCCGGATGAACGGTCGAGCAGTCAACGAATAGCTTTCCCTTTGCCTCTGGCACGGCAAGAGCCGCGTTGAAGGTCTCCTCGATGGCTGCGTCGTTGGATACACATGCGAGGATGATATCGGCTCCTTTGACGGCTTCCTCGATGGACGTGACTACCTTTGCTTTTCCTGCAGGGAGCGTCTCGACGAGTTTCTCAGCTCGAGCGGCGGTCCTGTTGTAGATGAGTACAGGACCAGAGTGCGAGCCTTTCTCGACGATGTTCTTGACCATTCCGCGGCCCATGTTGCCCAGGCCGATCCAGGCGAGGCGTGGTGATTCTGGCATGTTGGTGGTGTGCTTGTGTGAGTGAACTGGAATTCTTGGTGATGCTCTCTCAGAGATCGCAATTGAATGTGTATGGTCAGGAGAAGATCTCTCTTCTATGCCTCACTGAGGTATATGTTTACTGGCGCTAATGACGTCTGCAGAGTGGAAGCTGCGGCTATGCGGTCGGACTGCTTACTTCTCGTCCTTCAGGACTTCTCGCTACAGTTTCTTGGTGATTCAGCTGGTCGTTGGTTGCAGACGCTATTCTTGGTCGACTTGGAGACCTGTTCGTGAGCACATCACAACGATCAGAGTTCTTATCGGTGTTCATGCTGGTCTTAAAAGGAACGAGCGGGCAGAGCGGGAAAGTGCGTCACTCGGCACAAGATCGCCAGGCACTTTTCAGGCATCAATAAATGTACGACAACATCTTGCTGAAGTTGAAGTCGATAGATGAGTGGACCGAAAAGGAGATTTACGAACGCTTCGGGCAGCTTTGCAAAGAGGAGCCCCGAATGGTTTCTGGACTGAGCCTTGGACCTTCAGCTCCGCGGTACATCGTTGGGGCTGCCAGAGTGCCCGAGGAAAGGTTCCTCGCAGAAGAGGTCTTCTTGATCGATCTAGGGGTCAGTTTTCCGCTCAAGGATCCTCCGCGACCACAAGACATCGGAGTTCCTTTGATGTACCGAGCGCCAGAGACCATTTTTGAGTCCAGATATGATAAGTTCTCAGACTTGTGGTCTCTTGCATGCGTCATCTTTGAGATCAGAGCTGGGACGCCTATATTCGAATCCTTTATGGGCACCGAAGACGAGATCATCAAGCAATGGGTTCAGATGAAGGGGAAGATGCCAGAGCCCTGGTGGAGTAGCTGGGATACCCGGTCTTCTGCGTTCGATGAAAGTGGCAAGCCTCTACCAAGAGGTCCCGATGCAGAGACATGGACCAATGTATACCCTCTGGAAGAAATGATAGCTGACATTGGTGAAGATGACAATACAGAAAAGGACGAGAACGCAGACGATGCGCACATCCAGCAAAGACCGTCGCTGCTGGAGCTTGCTGGCACCAGAATCACCAAGGACGAGGCGGCGACTTTCAATGATCTCTTGGGCCAGATGTTTCAATGGAAGCCGGAGGATAGAATTAGTGTTGAGCAGATCCTCGAGCATCCGTGGTTCGCATGATATCATGAGTCTGACAGATGGAGACTTTCTCGTGTTCGCGCGTATGTGCATTATTATGATGCCTTCCATTTGTCCAGCTTTGGGTGAACCAGGTTCTTGCGATGTCGGTCGTTCGTCGTTTAGATATCCTTCTGCAGGTAGAGCGAGCTTATTAGAACTAACGTGTGCAAGGAGGAAGTTGGGTTTCCTGGAAGTTGTTAGCGTCTTGGCACTCCCCCCCCCTCGTTGTATTATAACAACACTACCTTATTGCTTAACAACTATACGTCGCATTAATATTCTAAGTAGTGCAAATAAAAGCGTATAATCTGTTTGCTTAGATATAACGAAGAAACTTCTCGTAGCGAGTAGTAGTAGTACTATAAAAATTATACGAAGTTTTTAAGCTAGCTTTACCGAGAGGGGCTAGAAACTTTAGACTCCTTATGTTTAT
>JYJE01003321.1:11881-25311 GCA_000983655.1 Zymoseptoria brevis | reverse complement strand
TACGAGTCCGTTAGCTTCCTTCTAGCGTAATAGTACTTATATACTATAGCCGTAAGACTGCTGCTTAGCTATAGCTATATCTATATCGTCGCGATATTAAGGTAGAAGCTAGTACTAGTTGTTCTGCTCGGTAATAGATTAGTAGGCTCTATATAGGCCTATAGGTGTACTAACGGTAGCTATAGCGGTTATCTGCGGCGGCGACGATAACATCTTAGGGCCCTACTACTATACGCCGCTTACGCCGCTATTTATAAAGTACTAGATCGTTATAGGGTTAGTATTAGTATTACTAACTATAGTGTTGTATATAGAGGTGCGACCGAACGACTACGACCGGATTACGACTCTAACGCGAACTATACGCTAATACGCTAAGTACAACGACACTATGCTATATCTAGCGATAGTCGACTAGTTAGTCCTTCGACTATAGTAGTCTAAGGCTTAACTAATAGACTATAGCGGCATACTATAAACGGAATGGTGTAATAAACCGGTAACAAGGGCCGGTGTTGCGGAAGTTTACTGGTTTTGCGCTAAACTACATGTATTAGGTCCACCAGCGATAAACATGGTCTATTTCCAGCCTTCACTTTGGTCACGGGCCGTAGCGCCCGAAATGATGCAGCTCCACTAGACTGGTCGCTAGGCGGACACCGGGACAACCCAATCTCTCGAAACTTGATTCACTCTCCACGATTTCGCTCGACGCACGTTTGCGCACACCCTCGCTGTCCGTTGCTGCCATTGCCCCCGATCACGGCCGGAATCGACGTCTAGCGACCGTCATTCAGCGAACGGAGCCTTTCGTTCCAACAGCAAAGCGTCGACGCTCCTTAACGACCTGATCATCGAAACCTCCCGACGCAAGCTCCCAGCGCGTAACGCTCGCTCCTCACGTCGAGCGACCGCCGCGACCTCGCCGAGTTCACACCACCACCGAGACACCATGTCGCGCTACGGGAAATGGGACGACTTCTGTCGAGACAGTGGCAATGGGCATGCTACGATACCGGTCTGCAATCTGTTCTACCAGTCAAGGGCACGAGGAGGCAGTGAGCCGTACTGGGGCGGATGCGAGCTTACGGGCATTTCACTGGGAGGGAATTCATACCTCGCGAATTTGGGTGCGTCAGGAAGAGACGACTCTATTCGCAAAAGGAAGTGCAAGATCTAACCCTCTCGCAGGGTCAATACTCATCGCGTTCGTCGCGATTTTAGTCTCGCTATTCCTGCTATGGAAAACGGATCGCAAAAAGGCTGCGGTTGGAAGAAGGTCAGTCGAATCAATGCGAGACGAAGTTTGCGACGTGACATACTAACGTCGAGTCACAGGGAAATGCAAATCTTCCTCATCGGATACATAATCATTGAGATCTGTGAGATCTTCACGATTGGAGGCTTTCCGCTGGATGGCGCGGTGAGACGCGCATTTTCTGCCGCCCATATCGCTGCTGTTGTTGCTACACTATGGATCCTCATGATGAACGGCGCAGTCGGATACCAGCTCATCGACGACGGAACACTACTTTCGATTGGACTTGTCTTTGGCTCTGCGGCGGCGCTGTTCGTTGGCACTGGCTACATCGCACTCGACACAGCATTCAGCTGGACCGGCTTCTTCGACGATACGCTCCCACTACCCAATCAGGCATACGCGCTGTACACGTTGTACCAGCTCGTACCACTCGTCTTCTTGGTGGTGTACTTCCTGTTGGAGACATTCTTGGTTCTCAAGGTCCTAGGGGAGATCCGACCAATGCGTAGGTCGATCGCACTCCAAAGTGATCAAGTTCGTTGCTGACTTCATCACAGTATTCCTCGTCGGAGCCGCTCTGCTTTTCGCCATTGGCCAAGTCTTCCAATACGTGATTAGCGTCCACATCTGCAACGGCACGAAGGGAGCGATCAACGGCGGTCTCTTCTCAACACTATTCACCCTGCTTGCCGTCGCTGCGACATGGGTATTCTGGTCTAGCATCACAGAGGACGACTGGCCGATGCCCGCCACATCTGCAGGGAGTACATACACATAGCGTTGCTTTTGGGTGATTGCGAAGCGAACGTAGGATGGAGCCAGCCTTGGATTTCTGTAGACGGGTCATGCTCCCAGCCTCACAGCACTGTGTCTGCGGCTCTTTCGAGGAGATGTCATTCTCTGGACGAGCTGGCGACGCAGGAAAGAGGGCACGGGTGGAGCTGACTTTCTTTCACGAGTGATGTGCATACTTAGCGACATGATAAGATACCTCTTAAAAAAATAGTAATGCTGGCAATGCCGAGACTTCCTCGCCCGCACATCGTCTACCTTATGGTGCTCTGCATTGAAACATACAGTGAGCGAATTGAATTCGTGGCCTGAACCTTCCATCATCAACAACTCTTTGATTATTAAGTTGTGACACAGGAGCGTCGCTCTTACTTCCACCACCTGCAAAAACATTACAACAACAACAAACAACAAAGACAACTTGAATGTGAATAGTGTCGCTTACTGCTCACATTCCTCCAGGCGGTCTCACTTCGGTCCAGGGACCCTCACGTCAAGCGCAGAATGACACGTGCCTGGGAATTTCTGATCTCGTGTTCAGAACAGTAAGACTTCCAGAAGCCGGCGCTTTTCTCAACAGCGCGCTTGCTGCGCATCAAGCTATGAAACAATAAGCTTTTATGCGCAAGGAAGAGCGGATCATGAGCAAAGCCAAAAGACCGGTGGTGTTTGACTCCGGCGAGTCAAGTGAAGGAGATAATGACTCCATCGGAACAGATTCTACCGCAGAAAGCGCTCAGCTAGATGTGTATCCGGTCGACAAGATTCTTGCCGAGACTGAAGCCCCCGGAACAGATCTCCAATATCTGGTCAAGTGGGAAGGCTATCCGCTTGCGCGGGCCACGTGGGAGCCGCCCGAAAACATTACATCCAAGAATGTTTTATCCGCATGGGCACGAGAGAAACGTTTAGTCGAAGAAGGCAGCGCAAAGCCGTTCGACTACTTCACATGGTTCGAGGCCAAGGGGGAATATGAACAGCAGAAAGCGGAGCGACACAGACGACGAAAGCTCAAGCGACGGAAACGAGGCTTGCCGGAGTCGCCAAACAGGGTCGACAGTAGTGGGGGAAGTGAAGTCGACGAGGACGGTGCATCTGATGCTGCTGATGTGGATAAGCAAAACGAGCCACCAGCGAGCTCTCACGAAAGACTCGACAGCGCTCAGAGGCCCGTAAGAAGATCTGTGGTGAACCAAAGCTCTACGGGCGCTCGCAAGGGCGTTGCTCGCCGGATTTTGAAGCGATCTCGTGTCGAGTCCAGTGAGTCGTCGGAGGAGTCGTCGGGGGAGTCGTCGAGTGAGGACGATGTCAGGGGCCCACGACGACGGCGACAGCCCGCGAGGAGGAATACAGCAAGCGTCGCATTGACATCCCGGGCATCGCCAAGGAACAGGCGTGATGGTCACAAAGACACGCCCTCTCAACGGTCAAACTCTACCGCGGAACCCACGGAGAACATAACCCGAGAAGCAGCATCCGCAAAGCCTATCCGAGTTGCAGCTCGTAAAAGTGCTCCTAGCGGCGGCAATGCGCCTGTGGTTGCGACTCGGGACGTCCTTGCCAATTGGACGGCTCCCAAGACCAAGAGACAGCGGCCTCGTGTGTCTGGAGATATTCCCAAAGATTCCACCGATCCGAAATTCAGAAATTTTTCAACCCAGCATCGGATGCAGCTGTACAGCAGGAACGAGAAGGAGCCGGACATCAACGCCCTTGCCATAGTCGATTTCAAGACCGGCAAGGTGATACAACCCAAGGCGAAAGAGACTCCTACCGCATATCTCAGAAGGTCGCCTCCGCCGCCGCAGCCTCCTGTAGAACGGTCGACGACTTCGAATGAGGACGAACGTAGACGTCAATCGTCAGGCCTCAGCATACAAGATCCAAAACGGATAACATGTTACTTTTGGTTGACCAGAGGAGCATGTGCTTTTGGTCCCGACTGCAAGTGGGCTCATGAGGATACCGGTGTCTACCAAGCGCCTCCTGATAGTACAGGTAGGCGCCGCCTTGACGCTCGTTTTGAGCCTCCAACGGAGAACGATATCCCAGCCCGGGGAGACCTACCGCGCCGATACGATGCGAATGGAATCCCAATCCCAATGGCCGAGGGCACAGACTGGCCAAGCAAGAAGGAAACAACGTGCTACTTTTGGCAGCAGGGGGAATGCCAATTTGGCGATGCCGAGTGTGATTTCGCGCATCATGATACAGGCAAATATGCAAAGCCTCCACCCAATGACAGTCGGCGCTCTGAAGCTTCGATCGCGAATGAAAACCCTGTGCGTCCGGTCGAGGTGCATGGTTCTAGCAATGGTGGACCGGGTCTACCACACAGAGACTCCGCAACGCGGTTGAATAGGAAAGCATACACCTGCGTCTTCTGGCAGAACGGGAGTTGCAGCTCCTCGGACGAAGCATGCGAATTTGCCCATCGTGATACTGGACTCTACGTGGAAACGAGACTAGCGACTCCAAAGGAGACCACATGTTACTACTGGCGGACCAAGGGCAAGTGCGAGAAGGAGGACCACGAGTGCAAGTTTGCGCATTATGATACTGGAATTCACGCTTCACACCCGGGGACTTTCAACAAAAGTCGTGCTCAGATGATTCCAGTTCTTCCAGGAGAAATTCCCGCTGCCAACTCCGTGCCCGTGGCACCCAGAGCGGCCATTCGTGCCTCAGCAGATCCGCCTGCTGTACCGAAAGGGCCCAGCATCTGGATTGCTGCGCAGAGAGGCGATCGGCCGGGCGATGTGCGGACAACTCGCCCCGCGGACTTCGTCGCGTCGCCTATGGACATGAGCGACGGGCCAACGCAGTATCCACCGAATACTACCCCGGTATCACGCGGCGCTACAGCTTTTCGTCGTCCTAGCATGACGGCGGATTCCCTGACAGCCGACCTTGTGGTGTCTTGCGCTGGAGATGAGCAGCCACTGCAGCTTGAAGCGAGGCTAGAAATGCACGATCTGGCGCGGCTCGGATTGATTGTTGGGACTAGACCACGTCTGGAAGTGGATCGTATGGTCATCGCTGCAGACTTTGAGAAACTGGTGTTCGAACAAACAAGTGGCATCGACGAAGTGATTGCTTTCGGTGGAATCTCGTTAGCCAATCAAGAGATCGCCCGGGGATTGAGCGATGCGTGCAAGAATAACGCTTCTGGCTTCATCGCCGCAGTGCATGGCCACACGGCGAAGATCCTGATCTATCCGAGCGATGTAGAGGGCTGGAAGTTTCTTGACAGGCCTGGCATGAAGTTCGATGGGCCTTTCAACTTTCGGATCTTCAAGACTCTGCCAGGTGTCGAAACTCTGCTTCCTAGCATGGAGGATAAGAGACTCCCAGCCATTGCGATCGGAGAAGACCTCGCGAAGCTGCCGACCGACACGCTGATCAACAAGAATGACACGCAAGAAATCAGGGCTGTCTTTCTAATGCTGTCTCCTATGCATCAGGCTGAGCTAGAGGTCTATGCCGCCTACTTTACAGCACTAGACGTCAAAGTCTACCACTCTGGGATGGCTGGAGCATGGGCGCACTTCCGCAGGCACCATAGGGGCACCCACGGATTGCTCATGATTCACACCGACATCCCGCTATGGCAAATACCGGGTCTGCATAATTTTCTGCAGTATGGCAGCAGGGTCTTCAAAGTTGGAGGAAACGTCCACGATGTCGATCCAGGCTTCACTTGCGAGAGATTCTTTCCAATCGGTACGGCGGTCTTCATCACCGACGACTTGTTCGCGCACTACCCTGAAGAGGCGACGGCAATCATTCAATCGTTTGTCAAGCAGCACAAGGACAAACCCGACGGAGCGGAGTTCAATCGTATCGTTACTCGTCCGGGAGTCAAGGTGTGGTTGGAGAAGCTCGCCGAAGAATCACAACGGCGTGGAAGGGGAGACTCACGGTGGGTCAGGCTGCACGAATGCATGTGCCAGCTCTGTCCGCCAGAAGACGAGGATCCAGACGATCCGCCAAACCCCTTGCCGGACTCATGGCTGGTCTCCATCGCTCCAGAGCTCCTTCCTTCCTTTCGGGGACTGTGGGAAAAAGATCCCGAGAGAGCAACCGCGTTCATGGTGAACTGGTTTGCGGGCTGGACAGTGGAGAACGCACACAACTTCCGCAAGTTCTACATTGCGCACAAGCCCAGGAACAGGATAACCAAGACTGTGACGGATACCAGTGGACGTCTAGTCGAGCAAGAATTGCTGGATCCGAAAGGTTGGGGAGACAAGTACCAGCATTTGGCCGTGAGACTGGCGGAGCACGTGTTCAACAAGAAGTTGACGAAGTGAAGGCAGTGAATGGCGAGGACACGCACGACTTGATGAATGTGGCATAGCACTGCATACTGCATATGATACCTCAGACGGCGTTTTGAGATAGCGTTGAATTTTGGCGCGAAGCGAATCGCATCGCAGATTGGCGAATGATAACTCGAATGCTTCACCCCAGCCGTGTTCAGGTATCTCGCTCACTCTTTTCTGCAGCCCGCCCGGGGCCGCCGACTCGTCCCAATTACCACAAATAGTCTATCGTTTCGTTCGTCCGCTTTTCCCGTGTATCGCATGAGTTCACGTAGCCGCCGTGATCATCCGTGCCTCCAGCTTCAACGCCCGAGTTCGTCTCCAAGTCTGCCTATAGCGTCTCTCGATGCAAACACACTTCGTGTGCCACCAGAGCGCTTGAATGCCTGGGAGAGTACAACTGCACTTCCCGCGGGAGACCGCCGTCCTGGCATTCTATACAGGAAGGTTGAACTTCTTGCCCTGCAGAACCCTGGTGTATTCGTCAGCACCCATCTCCTGTCAGTCCTTGCGTCGTCTCACTCACTTGGTGTAGTAGATCCAGAAGAAGTCCGAGTAGAGCACCGTTTGAATGATACCGGCGATCACGGGAATCGGGTCCCAGAAGCCATTCTCGGCGAAGTATCGCCAGATCCAGTTGGGAATGTAGAGTGCTCGGTAGATGCCCAACGCGAACAGGTAGTGGGTTGTGATTGTCTCGGCTTCACCGGTTCGTTGCAGCATGAATAGCTGTGGTAGGATCGCGACGGCTTCGAGCCAGAGGGAGAAGGCCCATAGCATCTGTTGTGTTGTTGTCAGCCGCAATGCTCCCTTGCTCTTGCATATCTCAGGGGTAGCCGTACCTCAGCGGGAGTGTATTTGTATGGAAAGAGTATGCCCAGCACCGCCGCTCCTCCAATAAGGTATTCCACTTTGAAGGTATCTTGATTCGGATCATGGGTCGGTTTGTAGTCGTTGAGCATGAGGTAGACGGTGTAGATTTGTGCGGCGATGAAGACGATCTTGAAGAATGTGTTCCAGAGGGATTTCGTCGGGTCGGTCCATAGCAGGTCTGATTTGAGATCAGTTCCATGCTGTCTAGAACCGTATCTTCTGCCAATGCAATGACTTACCGAGATATCGAGTTACGTACACCACAAGGTATGCGAATTGTGATTTGAAGGATATCCCGGATGCGCTCTGCGAGTTCGTTCAGCCATTGTTCGCTCCTGCGACGAGTTCGGGAGGTGGATCGCATACGCTCGTGGACTTCATCTTCGCAAGCAGAATGAAGATGGAAGCCAAATGCGACAAATCGCCTGGTGTTATCGTCAGCTGCCCGTACGCTTCCATAACGCTCAATGGCAGTTCGCGATTCTTACCTAGCTTCCGGAACCAGGTCATGATGAGAGATTTGAGGCCGCAGCCGTGATCGCGTAGATTGAATTGATGAGTTCGATTGTTGTGTTCGACAATGCGATCGGTATTGGGGGTGGACAATGAGGTTCTTCGTGGTCGAGGCCAAGTGGGCTACGTACTTCTTGAGACCAAATGTCTTCCTCACTCACCCTGAACTGCATTTCACGGGAGGATCGGGCCGTTGGCTGACCACAACGCCGGCGCCGGATACTCCACTTCTTCCTCGGCCTCTTCTCATCGTTGGAGGCAACGACATTCTATCCCGTCACTGCATGGCGGAACTCGATGCTGTGCGCTCAATCACGCCTCGGTGTCGTGATGCACAGAGACGATATGCGGATCGATTGAAGGGTTTCGCCTACTTGAAATCCTTCGACGAGCTGGAGGCATGGACAGAGGACGATGTCGACTCGTTGCAAAAAGCCAATACTCCATTGATGCGAGCTGAGTCTCTTGTCTTGGATCACAATAACGACAAAAATGGCAAATCCCGAGTCATGCTCATTCATGACTACAAGGGCGGCTACAATGATTACGAGAGCTGTCAGGGTGCCGCTGTCGAAAAGGACATGTACTCATGCGAATTTCTCCAACACGTCGAAACGTTTGTCTACTTCTCGCACAAGCTGGTCTCCGTGCCACCTCCTACCTGGACCAACACATGTCATCGCAATGGTGTAGCAGCGCTTGGGACATTCCTCGTGGAGCCTGGGTCGATCGGAGTCGAGCGTATCCTTGAATGCGACGAAGAGGGGATTTTTTGGGTGGCGCGCAAGCTGGCATTGGTTGCGAAGGAATATGGCTTCGATGGCTGGCTAATCAACATCGAAATTGGGTTTCCGATGTGGGCATGGAGCTTGGAGAAGTTGGAGGGCTTCCTCCGGCAGCTGAGAAGCGATCTCGGGCCTAAGCGCAAAGTGGTGTGGTAGGTGATCATTGGATTTGCTCTACTGTTGATGATCTGCCAGCAGAGACTGACGAATGATGTGTGTTTTAGGTACGATGCACTCACCACATTAAACTTTGTCTGGTATCAAAACACTTTCAACTCTTTGAACTCGCCATACGCTCTCGCGGCCGGCTCAATTCTTACAAACTACGCATGGAGACCTGATCTGGCAGCCTCTGCGAAAGATCTCGCCGAGAAGACCGGACTAGGTGCGGAGAACGTGTACTTCGGCATCGACATGTGGGCGCAAAACGCCCAATATGGTCGCAACCGGAGGACTACCTGGCCTCGAGAAGGCGGCGGGGGTACGGGCACAGGCCTTGGTCTAGATGTACTCAAAACCCATGGCCTTGGAGTAGGCATTTTCGCTCCAGGTTGGCCATTCGAGCACTTCGAGGAACACGCTCGGGAAGTCGACCATTCTGTATGGCAAGGAGATGCCATGCCGATGGACCTGCCGTGTGACTGCAATCCCGAACGACCTCATGATTCGGTGGCCCGCGGTGGTGTTGTAAGATACGCTCGAGGTCATGCATTGGGCACGAAGTCCGTCTTCCACACTGACTTCACGCGAGCCGTTTCCACAGACGCCGCGACTGGCAGAATTGCTCAGGCACATCTGGGATCACAGACGGCCCTTCCCTTGGCATCCAAAGCTCGATTCAGGAGCCTGCCATTTTCGATGTCGAACAGACCTCATGCATCGGTTGGCGAAGTGTCCATTGGGCTCTCAGGCTTGCCAACACGATGCGTCGTGTCAGCACGACGTGGCGCAGCATCGGCAGAATCTGGCCCAGCTGTCGCCTACCTGCATCTCTTCGATTTTGGCGTCCCGACAAGTAGCTCAAACCACGAGCTCATGGTAGCATATCGCCATTTACAGAAAGGTCTCTGTATGTTTTCGATCGTAGGACCTTGTAGCCCGATTCTGGTCGACAAGGATCCGGACAAAAACGGAGTGAGTTACTACACGTCCTCTGGCCTAAAATCGATCAGCGACATTTCACTTGAGGTCTCCTGCTATGGCCCATCACTGCTCCCACACGAATTCGAGGAACTCTTCGAACTGATTTCGATTACAATCCGGCCTGAAGGAAGAGAGCAGGGTTGCGACATTTGCGACTTGCGATTACAGTCGTGGAGCACCGCAACCACCGCTCATCGGCGTCTGAGCTGGTATGTCTCTCCAGCAGACATCGAGGTTGCTGGTCTACGCCCCGATGTGCCTTGGAGTGACACAACCGGACCTTGTGCGTACTTTGTGGTGCAAATCGATGGTCGGGAGGCTGGTCGTGCCTATGCTTTGGACTTTGTCATCACAGATGACATGTCCTCTGATTGGGCGGAAACCGGCGTAGCGGAAGTGCATATTGCTGCTGTTGGATTCGATGGTCGAGTCTTGACAACGACGCAAAGGACGATACCATGGATTTATGACATTGATGATGATGATGAGGAATGGGTAGTGGTGGAACATGCACCTGAGTATTTGGAGTAATGATATACACGCTTGAAGAGAATTTAATTGTGCGTTCACTCCTGAACAATGAACAGAGGAGACCCAGGCTGTTTCTCCGACTTGATGAGATGGAATTTCTCCTGCCTCGCATAGACCCACTCCCAACTCTGCTTCTCCTCGCTCCAGTACACATCCTCCTCGAGTGGAAACACCAGCGTTGCATTCCTCTCCGGCACCCAGCTTTCCGCGTACAGCTCCACGCTGTTGTAAATGTCCTTCAGCAGTGGAAGATCTCCGAGCACCGGCACACCATCTTGTAGGTTCGTCATGCCAATCACGGTGCCGGCGGAGTGGCCCCAGTCGCCGATAGCATGGCAGTAGACTTTTCCGGCGATGCCATTATCTTTCGCTTGTGCTAGCGAGCTGGCTAGAATTTCGTTGCCTGTCAACCCGGGCTTCATGTTGGCTCTGACGATGTCTTGCAGGCGATTGGCCGTTTTGAGGCCTTCGAGGAGACCATGCGGGATGTCTGACTCGGTCTCGCCCGGGGCTAAGACGTATGCTAGATGCTGCGTGTCTGTATTGATTCCCAAAGCCGTCACACCGAAATCGACGTGGAGAAGGTCTCCGTAGTTGATGGACTTGGCTGCAGTGTGTGGTTGTTCAGCAAAGCCGAAGCCTGCTTCGACAATGGTGACGGATGGCTGAAACCAGGTCGTGTAGTTTAAAGACTGTATCTTCTCTCTGAACCACCATTCGAGATCCTTCGAACGATCAGCAATACGTTCGCATGGTATTTGAGACAATCACGACAAACCTCCGTAGTGGTGACGCCGGGCTTCACAGCCACATTGCTAAAACCTTCAGAAATGATCGCCCAGGCCGTCTCCATGAGCTTGCGATACCAACCGAGCTGGTTCGCAGGCATGGTTGCGATGTACTCAACCGCTACGATCGGCTTATTGATGAAGCGCTTGCTCCATTTCTTCCCGAGCTCGCTACTGAGCCTCTCAAGTTCACCTGCATGTAAGCCTGAAGCGAAAGCAATGTCTGCGTCCGTGTTGACGACAATGCTCGATGGATCGCACGCTTCCAGAATCTCTAGGAGCTCCGAATATACCTGGGAAGTGTTGTCGATCCAAGTTTGCGAGTGGCAGTCTTTCGATGTAGAATTGGCGGAGACATATAGAGACAGGGTCCTCCTTCGGGCTGAGAATTGTATTGCCCTCTTCATCGACCAGAAAGCAGTGTCCTCTGCGTATTCCCTCTGGCTGGTCTGAAAGTGATCGAATAAGATACCACGATGGCTATCATAGAGCGATGAGTCTACTCACCAACCACGCATCCACGCCATGTTTCTGAAGTAAAGCTGGAATGCCGGCTAAACGCTCATCGGTCCAGCTATCTCTCAGAGCGGCTTGATCGCGTAACGATGGGAGGCGATGGAACTCTGGGCTCTCCGAGACGGCAGATGATGTACTGGCGAGAGTCGGCAATACAGCGACCCAAGCCAATGCAATCAATAGAGTGTGTTGTGCGAACATCGTCGGTGATCTTCGAGTGGTTAATCCGTTCAATGCTTACGAACGGAGAGGCTTCCACGAGAGAGACTTCTGGTAACACGTTTGGTTGTAAGTCCGTTCGATCAGTGCTTCCCTAGTCAAGCAAAGTCATAAACAAGAGTGTGTAGTAAAGGAAGAAGACGAGATTACCTGACGTTCGTCTCATGTTGTCCTTAGAAGTGAGGATCACGCTGTGAACGGATTACGTAATGCAACACTTTTACGAGAGCATGGCTTTATTGCTCACACTACTTTAATGGTTAATAACATTACAACCACAAGTCTAATGAACATGATGTGTAGCTTAAAATGATGCTAGTAACTATATCTATTAGCTCTAAGCAGCTTAAAGCCGTTGCCTTAATGTTATACGTGTTGGAGGCTAAGAGGATTTAGCTGCCTTAATACCCTTCCTCCGTAGTAAGGGCACTTTTAATACTACAACTAACACCGGTTTATCTACTGCCTTCCTTCTGCAGCGCTTAGCTAGTAAGGCTATGCGAGCAGAGGCTCTAAGGTCGGTATTTAGCTATGAATTAGCCTTCTTTGTCTCTAGTAATAAAGCCTTCTTAGCCTTCTTCTGCGCTCTTACGGCTATAGCTTATATCCGCTATTTAGCTCTTAATTGTTAATCTACCTTCTTTAATATAGCATCTACTTCCTTCTTCTGCTGTTTAGCTACCTTCTTAGCCTCTTTAGTAGCTAATAGCACCTTACTAGCTTTAAGTTTAGCTAGTAAATAGAATTAAGCTAATTGCCCTTATAGAAGAGCTAGCAGCGGTTTAGCACGTTGTCTCTTCTTCTTCTTATTCTTAAACGACCGCTAGAGGCTAGTGTTCTTACTTTTAAGGAGCTAATTCTACGTTTGAACGTATAGGAGGGTGTTAGTAAGCTATTAGATTATCTTCTAATCCTTATAATTCTGTAGCTTCTTAAGCACGCACTTTATAAGGGCCCTCGTCTTGCGCTAGTCGTTTAAGATAATAGAGGTGTCTGTACTAGCTGTTGTTAGTCTAGCGGTGTTTAGTCGTAAGTCGTAAGTAGTGCCTAGCCTTAAGCTATCGCTAAAGTAGATGCTCTTACCCTTGTTCACCGTCTCTTAAAACATAGTAAGCACGACTAATAGATCTAGTAGATAGAGGCTAGTCTTACGGAAGCTAGACTCTATGTTCTTTAGAGTTATTGCCTTCTACTACGCTAGCTAGAATAACCTAAACAAGTTACGCTTTGTAATAGCTAATAAGCCCTTAGAGCAGTAAAGGAAGCGTAAGAGTTCTGTACTATAAAAGCTAGCTAGTAGACCGAAGAGACTAACATTAAGAGGCTGTAAGCGGTGTGTTAAGTAAGGTAGAAATACTGCTACGAAGATGCGGTAGTTAATGTAGTATTATAAGAAGGCTATATTAACGTATAATCTATAGCTATTAATTATAAGGAGCCTATAGCCTCTACTAGCCTTCTACTTTGTATATAGCTCGAATACCTTCGTAAGCTAGTAGAGTCTAAGGTTATTGTTAGTCTAGCCGTTTGGTAAGGATGCGAAGAAGGCGAAGTGCTCGTTTACGTCGAAGTCTTATAGCTACGAGGACTAGATGTTGCTAGTTACGGCCTTATATATTAACGTAGGTAGTAGTAAAGTCTAGTTAGTACATATAGCTGCAATTAAGGTTATCTATTCGCGACT
>JYJE01003321.1:0-11272 GCA_000983655.1 Zymoseptoria brevis | reverse complement strand
TTAGTCAAAATTATAGATCTCGACGTTCTCGGAATTTCGATGTTGTATTAGAAGAGCGGTCGCTCGTATGCACGGTCGGTTACGTGCACGGTCGCAATTAGAGAATCCTTCTACCTCTACTACTACTTCTATAGCTAATAACGTTATAACTACCAGTCTAATAGATATAATATGTAGCTTAAAATAATAGTATTAATTATATCTATTAGCTCTAAGTAGCCTAAAGTCGTTGCCTTAATGTTATGCGTGTTAGTAGCTAAGAGGATTTAGCTGCTTGTTTACCCCTCCTCCGGCTTATATCTACCTTTAACACTACAATTAGTACCGGTTTATCTACTGCCTTCCTTCTATAGCGCTTAGCTAGCGAGGCTGTGCGAGCAGAGGCTCGGAGGTCTATATTTAGCTATAAATTAGCTATTCTCGTCTCTAGCAACGAAGCCTTCTTAGCCCTCTTATACGCTACTTTAGCTAGCCTATCTACCTTAGCTTATGTCCGCTCTTTAGCTCTTAATTAATTATCTACCTTCTTTGTAATAGTAGTCTCTTCCTTCTTCTTCTTCTTAGCGACCTTCTTAGCTTCCTTTGTAGCTAACAGCTCCTTACTAGCTTATAGTTTAGCTAGTAAATAGAACTATGTAGCCTAACTATAAGGGATAGATAGTAGCGGCTTACTACGTTGTCTCTTCTTCTTCTTATGCTTAAAGGACTATCGGAGGCTAGTGTTCTTACTCTTAAGGAGCTAATTCTACGTTTAAACATATAGAAGGGTATTCTTTAGCTACTAGATCTGTCTACGTTCCTTATTATTCCATAGCTGCTTTAGTACGCTGTTTATAAGGGTCCTTGTCTTGCGCTAGTTATTTAAGATAATAGAGGTGTCTGTGCTAGCGGTAGTCGGTCTACCGATGTTGTCGTTAGTAGTGCCTAGCCTCGAGCTATCGCTAAAGTAGACATTCTTGCCCTTGCCCTTACTCTTGCCCTTACTCTAAATGTCTACGAACTTCTGTACTACGACTAATGAATCTAGTAGATAGAGGCTAGTTTTGCGGAAGCTAGAAGCGATGTTTACTAGTATAAAGGCCTACTACTATGCTAGCTAGAACAACCGGAAGAAGTTACGCTTTGTAACTACTAAGAGTCCTTTAGAGTAGTGCATAAACCGTAACAGCTCTATAGAATAGTAGCTAGCTAGTGGACTAAAGAGACTAACATCTAGAGGCTGTAAGCGGTGTGTTAAGTAAGGTAGGAAGACTACTACGAATATCCGGTAGTTAATATAATACTAAAGAAACGCTATGTTTACGTAAGAGCTATAGCTATTAATAACTAGCAATCTATAGCCTCTACTAGCCTTCTACCTTATAAGAGGCTCGAATACCTTTATAAGCTAGTAGAGTCTAAGGCTGTTGTTAGTCTAGCCGTTTAGTAAGGATGCGAAGAAGGCAATATACTCGTCCGGATTCTAGTCTTAAAGCTATAAGGATTAGATGTTACTAGTTACTGCCTTATATATTAATACCGGTAGCAGTGTAGTGCTATTAGTACAGATAGCCGCAATTAAGGTAATCTACTTACGACTACTATCTTATAGGTTGCCGAGAAGGGAGCCTAAGAGGTATTACGACTTCGTAAAGACTCGCTTTCTCTTTTAAAGTATACTAATAAGGAAGCCCTTCTCGTCTATATTATACGTATTCTATGTCTCTATGTTGTACTACTATATCTTCTCTTTAAGGAGCCCGTAATATACCTTATATTAGTGCACCGAGTCTACTATCTTACGGTTTTTGTCGAGAGGGCTAAGATAACGCGATTAAATAGTAGTGCTATGTCGAGTTACAAACTCCCCTACCTACTACCGCCTTAGGAAGACCTTTACGATGTCGTAAACAAAGGTAAGGACTATTGCCGGTGTCGGTAGAATACCTCTACGTGTTAGAGTATCGATGTATCGTACGAGGGTGCGCTCTTGCTAGTATAAAAGAATTATAGTGTTTTCTTCGAATTTAGCTTACGAATTAGTTACTCTACGGAATCGCTTAGATAATGTCGTACAGTGCACGCTATATGTCCGCGCAACCTTTAAAATATTCGTCTCGCTTCCCTCTCTTAGCTCCTGTAACGCCTTGTCCATTAGAGTTATGGTTGTTGTTAATTAATTTGTTAAAAAGTGTGCTATATTATGGATTTTGACGTTCTCGAAATTCGAGCTGTGCACGTGACCGACCGTGCACACGAGCGACCGCTCTTCTACGTAATCCGTTCACAGCGTGATCCCTACTTCTACTCAGGCTCAAACGATGCAGCACTTCCGAGCTCCGGCCGATGACATCCTTTCTCGAATTGAATGCGTTTCAGGCCCAACTCTTGAACCCATACACAACACTGCCTACGCCTAGACGCAATACAGCGCGGAGTACTGGATATCGGAAAATACGCCCGACGATATGGATTTCGCCGACTCGACCACGCGATATGCCGCCTGCGTCTCCATAGTCGCACTCCTCGCCGCGTTTCTCCTCGTACAGCCCACAGGTCTCGTGAAATGGCTGCAGAAGAAGAATTACCAATACGAGGTGACGTTCTCGCTATACATGCTGACGCCGACGGAGAAGTTTGTCTTCAGTAAGAGCTTCACTTGGATCCTGTTCTGACCATCTCGCTGACCACACGCGACAGACTCCATCCTCTTCTTGACCGTCTCTATGCTCCTAATAGCCAGCTTCCTCTACCTTCCGGACCACATCATGACCATGTCTCGACGGACATACTACTACTTCGCCGGCGATGCCGGCCATTCCAATTCGAGACAAGCCGCCGAGACCCTCTACGAGACCGCGACGAAGGCTGGAGATGCAGTGCTGGGCGCTGCTTCCGAGTGGGTACAAACAGCATACGAGGCTGCCGCGAATAAGACGGCAGCAAACGTCCCGGCGGCAGCAAGTGAGGTCGCGGAGGCCGTAGGAGTATAACATATGAATCATTAACGGGGGAACTTTTCATGATATGGGCATAGCACGGCGTTAGGATTAAAAGAGACAGGATGGGAAAGCATCGGTGGAGGAACAAGGTCGCTCGTAATAGTACTTGGCGAGAGAGGAGCGTGGACATCTTTGCCAATGAACGGCACGACAAAGATGCGGGAATGCTATCTGACATAGCGCATCTCGTGCAATTGTCAAGACGACAGGCTGCACCTCCGGTCGGGCTTTTGAGTCGCAATTCGGCGGGTTTTCATCCACGAGAACAGACCGTCGCTATGCATACGAAGAGCGACGGAGAACGGTCCAGGGATGTCTACAACAATGCTCAAAAGGTAGCTCTGTGTCTGTCGAGGGCTTACAGGGCCAGATTGAGAGCGAAGGCAAGGAGCTCGATTCATGGACCTGGTAGCTGAACCGGATACACCGGAGAGGAGGAGCATCAAGTGAAGCGATGCGCGTACGGGAACTGCTACTATTGCGACAGCAGCATTGTGCATTGTGCATTGTTCGGCGACTTATTGTATATTATATGAGGGTGTGAAGGAGGCAAACTGAGCACATGATGTGGCTTATTCAACGATTTTGATTGGCTGTCACTGGCACCTCCACCGATCATGCCCCATTCACATGATCTCCAGAGTCGTCCTCGCCAGATACCAACCTGAAGACTCGCCTTTCGTACTAGTAGTAGAAGATAAATTCTCACAATCTTTCCCTCGAGTAAACTCACCAGCGCCGACCCTGCGACGTCTCGAACGAGCCAAGTCACACTTGGTCTTCCGCCAAAATCGGTCATTCCAAAGTCCCCGCCGACTCTCGCTCCCCTCTTCTCGACCTTGGAATCTCGTGACTCCCCGTCTGGCCAACTCACGTGCACGAGAGATTCATTAGCGGTAAGTTCCCATCCACTTCTACTCCAACCATCGCAGCATCAAGCGCGTCCACGATAGTCAGCCATGCAAAGTCCTGGAGGTGCTCATCGGGCACGACGCCGCCGCCATGTCCGGCGACGTCGATTCCCTCCGCCGACGGTCGCGGCAAGGAACGCGATCTCCGCAGCGCTCGCTGGCGGCGTGGCGCGACCGCACAAAGCCTTCTTGTGTCTTGCGGCGTGGCAGTGCAGAGTGCTGATGTCGTGGGCGCATTTGCGCCGACCAGAAGCAGATCGGTGAGCTCGCAGGAGCTCTTCTGCTGAGCGCAACGTGCGCATGACATTTGGTCTCGGGATGAGGCGCCGCCTCGACACATCACATGATGAAGGCATGCAGTATCGATTTCATTGCTAACAGTATCTTGTGACAGCACCGCATACCGCAGACAACGAAACACATCCGGCCTGGACTGGCCGCCGACTTCGATCCCCGCGCGAAGCTCCAGATTGGACGACTTACAGGCCTTCAACCTTGTCGAAGCAACAATGGCGTCTTTGGCGAGTAAGAGGAAGCGTCCGTCGAACGATCTGCCTTTGCAACGTCCACCTCCTGGTATGGACGTCAGCGAGTTCGATCAGCACTACTTGGGTGGGCATGAAGACCCAATGGGCGGGAACCACAACGATGGCGATATGGGATTCGCAGCAGCTCTAGCACAGCACAATGCGGACCACCTGAATGGAGACCAAGATGCGCAACACACCCGCGGACAAGTACAAGCGTCGAACGAAGTGAACGATGGCGGACAGAGTGCGAGCGACACAGCGGCCGCAGCCATGGCGCAGTACCACACGTTGACCGTACCGCAATCGACAGAGCAAGCCTTCATGGCGCAAGTAGCAGATGCCAGCAACGATCGCGCCAACAGTGCTTCCGTAGACCAAGGAATGCCCGGCGGACCGCAGCGGACTAACAGCTTCGGCGAGTTCGAAATGGGCGGCGGTCCAGGAGTTTCAAATGGGGAAGGGTCGCCGACGGATGGCGGTCCACAAGCTCCTGGTAGCTCGTCAAAGCCGCAAGTGGGTACAGACGAGTGGCACAAGATTCGGAAAGACAATCACAAAGAAGGTGAGCCACTCAGGCATCCCTATTACCAAGCTCCGGGTGGCCATACTAATTTCCTTCGCAGTCGAGCGTCGCCGCCGTGAAACGATCAACGAAGGGATTAACGAGCTCGCGAAGATTGTGCCCGGCTGCGAGAAGAACAAGGGCAGCATTCTCGCCCGTGCGGTACAATTCATCACACAGCTCAAGGAAAACGAAACGCAAAACATTGAGAAGTGGACGCTGGAGAAGTTGCTGTCCGAGCAAGCTATCACAGAGCTCGGAACTAGCTGCGATAAGCTCAAAGCTGAGTGTCAGCGTGCGTGGGCGGAGTGCGAGCAGTGGAAGAAGGCTGCACAGAAGGCGGGTGTGACGATCGATCATGATGAGAAGGGTGTCGGTGATGCTGAGTAGAGTCATGATCGTTGTGGACGGACGTGATCGATGCACCGAATCGGCGTTCGAAACTTGCGGACCATCAATCATTCGACAGAGCTATACGGCGTTGGTGGCAACTGGCGTTCAAGGACGGTGATATCCAGAGGAAGCTATCTTCCCACTGCTTTTGTATACTTCAGATCATGCTTTACGACAAGGCTGCATTACTGCTTAATGAAAACTCTCAGGAAACTCTTCGGGACATGAATCTGATGATCAGTCATTGCTCAGAGCAGCTGAGTGAATGTGGGCACACGCTGCATGTCGCGGTCGATGTGGTAATGGAATACACCCAAGCTGTCGCTATTCTGCATGTCCGCGCAATGCGCAACGTGCATGTAGTAGTTATAACCCGAACTCCTCGCTCAATACTGCAAGTACAACCATGGCTTTTGCTTCTCCCTGTACATCTCCTCTCAGTAGAATGACTCGACCATAGTCTCCTTGTTCGTCGTATTGATCGAGCTCGGTCCCATGCCCTCTCCCAGCTTGAAAACACTCTCGATAACGCTCAGTTCCGTTGCGGTGGTGTCCAGTCCCGTCACAGCCATCCAGTCGTTGACCACCATGCCCGCACCCACGACCGGACTACCACGGTTCACACTGCCCGCCACGAGCGGCACCTGCAGTAAACTCGACAGCTCATCCTGATCCTGAATTGAAGTCTTCGGGTGCACAATCCCGCCCTGATTTGAAAGGGACATGTAAGACCCTGTCAACACATTATCCGCAATCGTCTGTCGGAAGACCTCCACGCCCAGCACATCCGCAATGATCTCTTCGCTCTCCCTCTCCAAGTCAGGATGTACCAGCGCGACATGGTCGTTTGCGCAGATGACGTTTCCCAGCGCGGAGAGGCGCTCTTCTATCCGTTGAATCTTGACGCTGTCGGGAATGGAGTTGCGGAGATGTTGCAGTTCTTGGTCGGTGGTGGAAGTCGGGACGAGGAGACCGTTTTTGTTGCCGGCTGTGAGGCGCCCGATGATGCGGGTGCCGGCGATGGTGCAGTGGCAGATGGGGATTACGTCTTGGAGCTCGGCTTCGAAGATGGAGTAGAAGTTTTCGGAGGCGCCAACGGCGACGAGGGCGTAGGAGTTTGTGAGGGTGGAGAAGACGCCGACTCTGGTAGGTGGTAGAGTGTTAGTTGGTTCATTTGACCATTTCTTCCCGAAGGTGTTTGTGCTGATGGTGGGGTTGTGGAGGAAGGACGTACTCATTGGAGTTCTCGAAAGATGCGCGGACCGCCATGATTGTGTTTGTTGTGGTGGTGTTGCTTGTTACTGTTGGATCTAGTATAATTCTTGAAAAGAAAGAGGTTTTGTGTGGTGGAGATGAGGTGAAGTGGTCGTGGTATGCGATCCAGAGGTGCTTGTGCTTGTGCAGTCCGTACTTTATCTGAAAAGTTCGTCATACAAGGACGGCGCCACCGATGAGGAATAGCGCTGCCAAGCACCGTCTATGAACAATTATGAGTCTTCATCCATTCGGACTCGACCTCCTGTCACCACATTGCTTCCTTTCATGGTTGCTTTAATGTGACTCACAGATCATGCCAGGGACAATTCCAACCAAGCCTCGAGGATACATAGGCACAAGCAGGCGAACGCATCACCGTACCGCCTGCATACCTAGAGTACTTCACGAATGATGAGGTGCACATCGGTTTGGTGCGCGTGAACGGTCTTTGATTCAGTGACCCGGAAGGGCTCGATGAGCTAAGATAAAAGTCCGAGTGACACACGCAGCACAATCTCCTTCCTCCTCAATCTTGACTGTCCTCCCGACGTGCACGCCTCTGACGGAACCGCAAAGCGAAGTGATGGCAACAACGGTGATGACATGAATGGGTGGTGAATGAAGGGCAGGGTGGGCATGGTGCAATGTGGAGCGGATGGCGTAAGTTGAGGCCTAACGCTGATGACCTTTGGTTGCCGTGCTGTTGGTGAGGGAGAGACACGGACGAGTGGTGTTGATGAAGTCGGAAACAAGAAGGGTGGATCTCTCTCCATCACGCAGTGATCCACGACTCCCAGTCTGATCGAAAAGTTTCCGCCATAACGAACAATGTCGGGAATGGGCGTAAATGGCGCTGCGTTCGTGCTCGTCGTGATCCCTCGCGCGTGCTGTGCAGAACTCGTTCCCTTCTAAGAGGGAGGCTGAGGCTTGCATCCGCATCCGGCTGTATTATCAGTGAACGTGCTTGGGTCGCTAGACGCGGACAAGCGTTAGCATTCGCGGTACGTCGCAACGGAGCGGAGAAGGGTCGCTATACCAAGTCGGGATGTAGCCAGGGAGGGCGCAACTTTGGTTCTTGCAGTCGTCGTTGGTTTTACAAGTGGTAGTCTCCCCCTGTCAATGCACACAAAAGTTAATCAAGACGTGGACGATAGTCAGTTTGTGAAGGGATAGTCGTACGATGTCGTTATCAGCAGTAACGAGGCCGATAAAGACGGCTGCAAGAAGAGTGATGAACTTCATGTTGGGTTTTGGGATCGGCAGCAGAAGAGCAGTAGTTAACTATATTGTTGCTAGTTGACTAAAGGCAAGAAGTGAGGACAGGACATCGGCCTTTATGACCCTATCACGATCAGGGGTCCTTGGGCTGTGTCTAAACTCTACAGCGTGTTGGCGCATCGGAGTGCTCATATCGGAACTCGAAATGAGATGAAAGGCCCGTTCGCAAGGAGATCAGTCCATTCGAGGCCTGCAGGTGCTTGTCAGATGTGCGTCCGAGAGATGCCGACAATTGGCATCTGATCCCCTGCCTCAGCTGTATAAGAAGAGGAGAAGGAGGAACTCGACGGTCATTACCACGTAGGATTCCCTCCTTCCCGGAGAGTATCGAATCGAGTCTATTCCAAAGTCATTCATACTGCTACTCCAACCTACATTGCACCTTTTACAATGCTCCTACCTTGCAGACGCGAATGGTATTTCGATGCATTCACACGCAGTACGGCGGGTGCCGGAGAGGACGAGAAGAGTGTTACTTGTTAAGTGTTGACAGTCGAGAGCACGAGCAGGGAGTCGAGCCTGCGCACTGCGTTGAAGGTCCCATACTGCCTCAGAAAGACTCTCGACCAAAAGGATGAAGCAGTGCCTGTACACTGAAGACGACTCCGCCATCTCCAGTCCAATGCAGAATCAAGTCTTCGTCGATACCACTCCAAAATGGGCACCGATTGAGTTTTCAACGTCAGCACTGCTTCCCGTGTGCAGTCCACGGTCTGTATATCCTACAGTACCTATGCTGCACACTGGAAGCAGCGCTGACTTCCGGAGACCTTGTCGCTGTCGTGGTTAGGCAAGTATCGACGTTTTGTCAAGACGAGATTGGTTCGAAGTCGCCGGTTTGACCGCCAGGGGATGGGCACTACTTCTTGCTTTGGGTCCAGAGTCTGTAGGATACAGCGATCGCGCGGACAGCCCTGTCTCTGGTTCAGATTGCCGGGGTTTGAGACGTGTAGGCAGGGACATTCCTGTTTGGATCCATGTTTTCGGCACTCTTTAAGAAAGAGCACAAGTCCGCAACTAGGACCAGGCGGATGCGTGCGGGGTTTGAGGTCCAATGTCCTGCTCGTGCTCTCGATGCGGTCGTACTTTCAAGTGTTCATTCCTGCTTCCAGACACGGAGGGTGGTGACGAAAGTGAGGACGGGCAAGAAGAGAATGCGAAGCTATGTATGAGCTACGTGCAAGTATGGAACGGAGTGAATAACGTGATGCTCTCGATGTAATGGCATCATTTATTGGGCTATCCTGAAGGTGCGAGAGCTGTTGGTCGAGAAGAGACGGAAGGCTGGGCGAGTCTCACGTGACAATGTGTTGTGCACTGCCAAGCACGGCCTATGAACGATTATGAGTCTCTAATCATTCATCCTCCACCATCTTTATGACACATTGCTTCCTTTCATGCTTGCTGTGATGTGATTCACCGACCATACCAGAGACAAATCCTAGCGAGCATGTTCGCTCGCTTGCTCGCGACATTTCTGACCGATCCCATTGAGTACAGATCTCTCTTGGGTCTTCCACGACTCGCATTGGAATCGTCCGTGGTTTCGAGAAATACAGAATGCAAAAAGCGGCTACATCCGTTCATCACCATGATCCCGGGAGAAGCAGTCTTCGGCGGCCAGCTTGCTCCTCGGTGATGTGAACTCCCGAGGTTTCATCTCTGCTTCCAAACCATTGGATTTTTCAGAATGCATGCCGAGTCAATCCAACCACAGGATGGAACGTTGTGACGACGCCCCAAGACACCGCCGGAGCATTTGCCTGTTGCGCTCGACAGTTCAGGATTGCAGTGCGAGACAGCGTGGCCCGGCAGACCTGGACTGGGGTGCAATTGCGGCATGAAGAAAGTGGTCAGTGTTCATATAGCATGTTCCAGCCAAGCAGTTTCAAAGTGCCGGCTTCGCTACCTGTGCGAATCGTTGTTTCAATCACACGGCTCCAGGAAATAATGTCGGGAGATGTTCTCCTATTCTTGGAGGGGTGAGGTGGTATGTTTGAGACCCCTACCGGCTCCTCCGCGAACTATCATTACTCGAGAGTCGAGACTGCATTGGCGCGTTAGGACTTGTATATGAGTAGGGTTATAGCTGCTCACGTTATGCATAACAAGCCCTACTATTGCAGAGTGACCTGTTGAAAGAGGCTCGTGCTCTCGGGCCTGCTGCCGCATGTCGGAACGCCACAACCTTGATCTGAAGCGTGTACAGTACTCTATCATCATCCGGTGCAGAACACTTTCTCATGTGCATCAAGATGCTGTACTCTGCTGTGCATGGCAAAGTCGCTTATTTCCGATTAAACCGACCTATGCCTTTGAGCAATTATGTAGCGCCTTGTCAGCAAGACAGGCCGAAGACAAACATGCCCGGCGATCGTCATAGGATGTGTTACGGCCGGGCGATCAGCAGAACTCGAAACTTGAAACAGCGTGGGTCCCGCTTCCCACCAGGCTGGATTGAGCGGGCGGCGGTGATGGTGACAAGGACTTCGCCGTTCGGGCTTTTGCAGCCTGAGGTAGGGAATCTTGGTAGACACCCGCTCGTCGTGCATGGCCAGCGCAGTGACCATAGCAAACAGATGACAGTGCAGCAAGACGTAGGCGGCCTCCAACGAGCAACGCGTTCTCGATAAACATGGCATCACTCGCGCTCTCATGCTCCGCCCAGACTCGACCGCCTCGCACGATGCAGCTCATCGGCGCGGCGGCCCCTGTCAAGTCCGATGGTCGATCCGGGGACGATTTCGGCTGGAACTACTCTCGTCACCCTGCGGTGCGTCATGTTGTGCTACAATGGAAGAAGTGGGCTCCCTCTCGGGCGCAGCGAGATCGCGCGGAAATCAGTGGATGGTGAAACGTGTATCTTGTCGACTTGCGCAAGGTGGAAGAGCGGTCTGCCTTTGATCAGCGAGGGTAGCTTTACTGGCATGTGAATGATGTCTGCCGCTGGACAGTCTCCTCTAGATGGTGTGTATGTCTGCCAGAGTGAATGTAAGGACTGCCTACAGCAAGTACAACCAGCTGTTGACTTTGTCTTTCACGCCGGTCGAGCTCCCAAATGTCTAGGGGGAGAACAACAGGAAAGAACGACCGGATAGAGGTGATGACTAAGCAACATTTGACGCTAAACCAAAAAGAGAATAGCAAAAAGCTAACTCTCCTCCGTCTTCGAGGGGCGGTAGGAGAGGTAGGTAAGGCTGGCTCGAACTGAACGTTACTACAAGGGTTAGTAAACAGAGGAGTCTATCCGTATACTACCTTACTAAGCCACCCCTCACAGGAGCGAGTTCTTGTCAAAACCACTAAAAGAATAATATTACATATACCTTAGCTAGAGGGCCGAGACGCGCTAAGCCTAAT
>JYJE01003315.1:0-21735 GCA_000983655.1 Zymoseptoria brevis | reverse complement strand
AAGGAAGGTATACGCTAAGCCTCGCTTAGGGCTACCTCGGGTCTACGTCGGGCCTATATTAGGTCTAGGATAGGCCCGATCTAGGCCTACGGCAGTTTCCCTAATAATAATAGTATCCCCTTAGAGCCTTAAAACTATATACCGAACGAGCGTTAGTTAATATACGACCGTCGTAAGCTAAGCCTTCCTATCTAGCTAAGATAAACGTAAACCTTATCTTCTAGTCTACTACTACTAATATATTTTACGTTAGGGCTCCCTTCTAATTACGCTATACTACTTGTTCGCCTCTTATATATACTTAAATATACGAGCTATTAAGCGTACTAACCGCGCCCTTAAACTACGGCTAATATCGTCTACCTTTTACCCTTACCGCGAGTCGATCGTCCGCGCTAGCTTACTTTATAAGCTCCGGATATATATATAATAGAGTATCTAATACCTTATAGAAACAGAGCCCTATTGTTGTCGGCGTATAGTAGAAGGCCTTAGTAAGGTCTCGGTAATATTAGTATAAGCCTATACTATAAAGGAATATAATTAGCTTCTAGTAACGACTAATAAAACTACTCTCCTTACGGCTAAAGTAAGGTAAGAGTATACTATATAGCTAATCGAACGCCGGTCGTTTAAAGCGTATATATTTAAATAACTACTTATTACTACTTATTAATAACTATATAAATAGGATGCCCTTATTACTATCCTTATACGTCGTCCGTACGCCGGCCGGCTTCCCTTTAGCCCGATCCTTAAGTAGTAATACTACTAGTATTATTATAACGATAACACCGGCTTATATATTACGTCGTCGATAACGTAAGGTAGTAGTAGACTCTATAGTAGTAAACAACGCGGTAGTGTATATAATAGAACAATGCGTCGGCGCTAACGAGTACGATCCTACTCCTTACTAGGATTAAAGAAACGATCTACGCTATACCCCTTTAAGGGCAATAACGACCGTCGCCGGCTCCGCGAACGCTTGCAAACCTTGCTATGGCTCTAGCGTGAGTGTGAACATAATCACTACTGGATCACGATTATACGAAGTGGACAACACGGCTAATCGTCGTTCGAAGGCGATTACCGACACCAAGGTCCGAGCGTTTAC
Organism: Zymoseptoria brevis; assembly: GCA_000983655.1. Classification (NCBI taxonomy): domain Eukaryota; kingdom Fungi; phylum Ascomycota; class Dothideomycetes; order Mycosphaerellales; family Mycosphaerellaceae; genus Zymoseptoria; species Zymoseptoria brevis. Next base: position 20,618 of record JYJE01003315.1, on the reverse strand, counting down.
ACACGATTCACGCAGAAGTGGGCTCTTATAGGCGAGTTGTTCTCGAAAACATTTCCTGCCGTCTTGATCTTCTTCACGGCGCATCCAGACTCGATCTTGCGCATTTGTTCGAGCGGCCGCTGTTTGGACGGTGGTCCATATGGGGCTCTCCTGAGACCATCTTGCATGCCGCAAGCCTGGCTGTCGCGAGCTTCAGCTTGCCGCAACTGATCTTTGCAAGATGGGTTCACTGCCCTGTCTCGACATTACAGTGCGCTGTCAGTGTGCTGTGCCATGACCATCAAGGACAAGGCCGTAAGGAAGAAAACAACCAAGTCGCAGGCGTTGATATCGGGATGATTCGTCAGCAGAGATGTCATCGCTGGCAAAGAAACGCAAGAGCCAGGCTGGCGCTTCAACCTTCCCAATCGGCTGGAGGAGTATATACGCCACACGCCACGGCTTACCCAACATGCACATCCGAGAGGAGACAACACCATTGACCCTTTTTACCTAATTCTCCTATGATCGATGACCTTGGTTACGGTACCCGATTCCACGTGGAGATGGGGCTATCCATGTGTGCTAGACGAAGTGTAAGAGGCGTGGCATTCGTCAGCTTGCTTTCATTCGATTCCCACTTCACGTTGTTCACTTCTAGGCGCTCGATTTCTATTCACGATTGACGATCGTCAAAACTCAAGCTTGATCTGTATTCGCAATGGCCACCAACGGAAGCAATGGCGCGGCCACGTTCCAAAAGACTATGCCGAATCCAGCCCTCTACACGGACGAGAAGCATAAGATCTTCATGAACGACTCTCCCGAACTACAACCCGGTCCAAACGAATGCGTAGTCCGCATGCGCTGCAACGGAATCTGCGGGTAAAAATACACACCTTTCAACCCCACCCTTTCCCAAACCTCCCTTATCTAACACCTACCAGATCCGACGTGCACTTCTGGCACACCGGCTGCATCGGTCCCCTCGCCGTAACAGCCCCCCACGTCCTCGGCCACGAAGGCTCCGGCGAAGTCGTCTGGACCGGCTCCAACGTAACACACCTGGCCCCCGGCGACCGCGTAGCCATCGAACCCGGCGTACCTTGCTCCACCTGCTTCCAGTGTACGACGGGCAACTACAACCTCTGCGCGGACGTGGCGTTCTCGGGTGTCCCTCCTTTCTCCGGCTCGATTCGAAGATGGCATGTCCATCCCGCCGCGTTTCTGCACAAGATACCAGATGAGTTGAGTTTCTCGGACGGCGCGCTGTTGGAGCCGTTGAGTGTCGTTCTTCATGCATTTGAGAGGAGTCCGATTAAGCTAGGCGAGTCGACGGTTATCTGCGGCGCTGGACCGATCGGAATGTGTGCTTTGGCGGTAGCGAAAGCTTCCGGCGCAGCGCCGATTGTGATCACAGATCTGGACGCCGGACGACTCAAGTTCGCGACGGAATTCGCTCCGGGGTGTATTCCCTACCAAATCCAGCCGGGTGTGAGCGCGCAGGATACCGCGGTGGATATTCTCAAGACGATGCGGAATGCGGATGGGGACCAGCCGAGGGTGGTGTATGAGTGCACGGGTGTGCAGGGGTCTGTGGTTACGAGTTGTTATTTGCCAAGGCCGGCGGGAGAGGTGATGGTTATTGGGGTGGGGAGGCCGATTATGAATGAGTTGCCGTTTATGCACATGTCGCTTGCCGAGGTGGATTTGAAGTTTATTAATCGGTGAGTTTGGTCATATCTCCTGGCGATCTATGGAACGCCGCTAACCTTCTGATCTGCTCAGATATCATCATTCTTGGCCCATGGCGATCAGGTTACTGCAGCACAAGGTCATCAATCTGCAGCCATTGGTCGCACATCGATATAAGCTGGAGGAGGCACAGAAGGCTTTGGAGGCTTCGGCGGATCGGAATTCTGGCTCGATCAAGATTCACATCGAAGATTTGGAGGACTGATAGAGGAAGCGTCTGCCTGAACCCATCCGTGGCGGGTCATTGCGTGGGTGTTGGGCGGAACATCGGAAGAAAGTCGAAATTTGAAGGTTGTAGCAACACAATGTCATCAGAATCGTAATGTCGTTCAGAGCATGGTCTCTGCTCTTCAATCAGAGCGCTAGAGCGCCCATCGGGTCCCAAAGGTTCTAAGAGTAAGGGCGGAATGGTCAGCAAAGTCTCAAAAGCAAGTGCGGATTGGGGTCAGAAGCTGGCCGGACATACGAACGGCGAGCCGGCGAGGACTTCTATCCGCGGATTCACTTACCAGTAGCTTTGGCTTCTGCTTCAGCACATCCCTCACTTCCTTCGAAACGACGCTCGGATCCACCACGGCTTGGTAGCAGAACTCGTCCATCCACTTGTCGGATGCCACGAAGTAGCCATGGTCGCCAGCATTCTCGCTCCAGCTGTTCTCCACCCTCCACCGCACAGGCTTGTTGTCCTCGTCAAGATGCACCGCCGTCAGCACCATGGCATGCGTCATCTGGCTTTCACCCGTCAACAGTCGCTGAGCCTTGGTCAGACCAAGCTTGATATTGAAACCAAGCTCATAGTCGATGAGATCAGTATCCATAATCCCCTTGGCCGAGTCCGACTGCTGACCCACGTCCGAGCCAAAGAAAACAGGAAGTCCCTTCTTCAGCATAGCCACAATAGCGTTCTTCAACACCGTCTTGTCGACATTGACGTAAGTCACTGGTCGTCCTCCCCACACATTTCCAAGATGATCCACAGTCAGGAGGCGATTGTACTCATTCCTCGGATCGTTGACGAGGGAAATAAACCTCTTGACGTGAGTCGTGTTGGCGAACTCCAGCGGCGTCATGGACACGGTCTTGAACGCATTCGAGTTGTCGTAGAATTCCCAGGTGAATTTCTCGTTGGCGGCGGGCGGTGGACCGAGACAGAGGGTGAGGATTCGGATGACGTCTTGCATCATGTGTTCCTTGGCTTGGTCGATTTCGTCGGACGAGGCGTTGGCTTGCAGGGCTCGTAGACGTAGACCGTCTTCACGGAGTTTTGTGGTGAGGATCGTGTTCATCCGTCCGCTGTTTTGGGCGTTCCAGCTGTCTGGGTAGAGTGTTTGTGGGACGATGCCGTATTTTGAGACCAGGTTGACGATCATGTCCCTGCTTTGAATTAATATACAGTCGCCAGAGAGAACCATATTCATGCTTACCATTGTCCACCGTCGCCGACAGGGCCCGCCATCAAGGCACTGACCAGTCTGCTGTCCACGTCTTCGTCTGAGGTATTCAGGATTGACTCAAGGAAGTAATTCGCCTTCTCCACTTTGTCCCAGAAGAAGAGGTACCTAAAAAGAGAGGTATCAAGAGTCAGCAAAGTCACAGACACATTGAGGAAGTGGGCGTGAGCTGGTAAGATATCCAGATGCCCTGCTTGCCGAGCCTCCCGCCCGTTGGATCACTTACGACTGACTCAATTCGAAGCTCTTGATCTGATACTTCTGCTGAATAGCAACTCGGAACACGTTACAGGCGGCGAAGATCCAGCACCTTCCACTGGCCCTTTGGTTCGTGACCTGATCCCGCACTCAGCGTGTTGTCAAGCAAAGCTGCCTTGACTCACAGCCAACTCACCGGCGAACCTTCGTGTGCAATCTTAACATTGAAAGCCTGTGTGTCCTTCAACACCGTCGATCGCTTCTCCAACACCGCAGCCGGGTTGTTCGCACTAAACGCCGACAAGCCCAGCTTATTCTTCGGATCTTTCAACAGCTGGCGTACGTATCGTTCGGTTGCGATGGCGTCGACGTGCTCGGAGTCGTCGGAGGAGAAGACTTTGTGTTCAACCGGCTGTCGTTCTCCATGATCGATCTTGAAGGCGTCGAACTTCTCGTCGAGGCTCATCACGGGTGCTGGCTCGTGGTTCACGCGGCGGGATTTGGTCGGGGGTGGGAGCTGTGGGGTTGAGGCTGCGTTGCCCATGGTGGAGGGGACCGTTCGGTATACAGTTGAGAAGAGGACAAGAAAAAGTGGACGAGGAGAATGTAAGGTGGAAAGAGCGTAAGATCAAAGGGCGCAGTCGCCTGCTTACGTCTGTCTCATCGTGGTCGTTCCATCACGGTGGTTTGGTCCAAAGCATATCTTGAACCTTAATAAGAGCTGTATCGCCAACCGACTGCTCTGCCGATGTTCTGCCGGTGTCGTCTTCTGTTTCATGTGCGAAATTCTTGTCAGCACTCGACATCACACTCATGAGGTGTCGTTCGATATACCATCTGCCTCAAAGAATAGCGATCACGCCAGGTGGAGACCCCACTCCGCCCTTGACATTCAACGGAGCTGAGGTCAGGAAGAACGAATACCTCTTCTCCTTCTCACAGAGCTTACTCAACTCCTCCAGATTCCACCTACAGAGGCGCATTAGTCGAATATCAGACCTTTCAGAGTAGGGAAAATTGGTACAATTCACCGATGGGGCAACCCCATTGCACGAGAAGCCATTCATGCAGACACCAACCCGACTCCATGGGCGGCGGCCAAGCCTCAAAGGCAATAGTGTCTCCCGCCACAGCAGCGAAGTGATGATCATACAGCCACCGGGCGGTCTCTTCATTGTTCTGAACACCGATAGCCACAGCGTTCTCTTGCGTGCCTCGCTTCCGCTCCGCCGGAGATGCATAGTTGTGCCATCTGGTATAGCCGCTGCGAATGAGTAGAATATCCCCAGGTCGGGTCGTGGTTCCCTGCCACTTGAGCGTCTCGTCGAGCTCGGAGACGGGAATCTCGTGGCGAGATACTGCTGAAGGTCGATCGCCATGATGCTTCTCGTACCAGCTCAGCCAGTCGACCAGAACTCCGCGGCCGACGATGCCTCCCCGCTCACACCAGTTATGGATGCCGTTCGTGGGACTCTTCAACGCTTCTTCGTGGGAGAGGCCGTTGTAGTACCTGGTAGATGGTCGTCAGCATCAAGTTGCCAGTAGGGGTGCTCGGAAGAGATCGTGATGCTCACAAGCCTGACTTCTGATGCCCGAAATGCTTCAGGCTGTCCCATTGACTTCCACTCTGCGTATTCATTCGAATCTCGTCATCGAGCCCAGTATGAGCACCTTTCGTAGCAGCCTTCGAGTCCAGTACTGTATGCTCAAACTTCCTCCTCCCAAAGCCAGGAAACTCGACGTTCTCCGACAGACACCAATCGAGCTGGACATGCTGTCCGGTCCGAATTTCCTGTGACGCAGCCTGCCGGACCAAGGCAGGTGTGAGCAGATTCAAAGTCCCGAGTTCATCTTTGCTGCCGGGCTTGTCGAAGAGTCCCCACGCGCAGCCTTGAGGTTGACCGGCGACTTTGGGAAGTTGGTCGAAGGCGGGGAATGTGAAGTGAGGCTGGCCGGAAATGCTGTCCGTTATGGCGGAAAGTCGTTCTCGGGCTTGCTGGAGGAGGGTTGGGGATTTTCCTGACGACATGATTCCGATAGGCCTTTTCGAACGAATGAACAGAATCTGTTCTGGAAATGTGCATTTGGAGATCCGGTCGTACCTCTACCTAGTTCTCCTCTTTGTGTAGACTAACAGCCACCCCACCTGCGCCTCGGCTTACATCTTCCTTCCCGAAGACACGACATCGAAAACACGACATGCCATCGAAATCATCTAAATGCCATCAAGACCATTGCACGCGATGCTCAGACGGCATTTGAAGATATCAAACGCTGGGTCTCAGCCGGCAGTCGATGATATTGGCGCCCTCCAGGACCACCGACTATCCACCCCACGAAAAGCGCACTTATACAGCCATGCCCAAGGCATTGACTCTGTATGAGGTGCTCCAGCATCACCTGCATGTCTCACGATTGCCAGCGTCTTCCGCACGACGCTGATGGATGAGATTGCCAAGGTCATCCACAACACAATGACCAAGCGACTCCTTAGCGTGTGAACAGCTCACCGGCTGATAGGTTCAACGGACACCACACACGCCGTCTCTGCAGTCAGCGTTGCGCGGTCAGCCGCAGTGGCCTATTTGGTGTCCGTATGCGACCAGACCACGTGAGGGTGGCTGATCACGAGCATAGTCAGTCACGAGCATAGTCAGCGTGACACCTCCTGAGCAGGCGAGTATCAGTCATCAGCCATCAGCAATCATCATTGCGGCTGAGAAGAGCCATGCCGTGTCTGTATCGATATGCTGACCGCTGGCGAGCCCATCAATTGATGGAAGAAATTTGCTGCGGCAGTAAGCTGACTGCCTTGCATTGTAACCACACAAAGCTAAGTAATCGACGGAGATGGCTGGACAAGCAGGCATGATTCTCAGCTCGGCGGGAATGCTCCTTCAGCAGAAGGTGTAAGATAAAGAGCTGACCTGCGCCGCTATGAGATGTGGTCAAAGACTGCATATTCCTACACGATGGCACTGACACAGTCACACTACGATTTCATCATTGTCGGAGGTATGTTGCATCCCGTCTCGTGGAAGCAGTGCATCCTCCCAGACATAGACACTCACATCTCTCGCAGGTGGTACCGCAGGCTGCCTCCTCGCTCATCGTCTCTCGCATTCAGCGGCGGCGCGCTCAGTCCTCCTCCTCGAAGCCGGGACCAAACCTTCCGGACCGTATCTTTCTGCGCCGGGCCATCGCTACACCGCTGCATTCGCGAGGAGCGATCTCGACCATGGCTATGTTTCTGAGCCTGAACCTTCACTCAACGGTCGAGAGCTTCCCTACGCTCGAGGTAAAGGGCTGGGTGGGAGCTCAATCTTGAACTTCGGCGTCTACCTCTACGGCAGCGGCGAAGACTACGATCGATGGGCTGATCTCGTAGACGACGATGACTGGGCGTGGTCATCCGCGCAGGAGAGCTTCCGGACCATCGAGCACTACGCTACTGAAAGCGCAGCTGCGTACAAGCATCTAGCAGACCCGGCCTCTGGACGTCATGGAACCAGCGGACAAGTGACGGTAAGTTTGCCGCCCGTCTTGGAGAAGTCTGTCGCGCCTCAAATGGCGTCGCTTCTTGCTGCAGGCGAGAGCTTGTGCTTGGATCCAAACGCAGGTGACAATATTGGCGTGAGCTTGTTTCCATATAGCTATGGCAAGAGCGGAAGGTGTACCAGCGCCATCGCTCATCTGGTAGATCCTCCGAAAAACCTGGAAGTGTGGACAGATGCGACAGTCGGTAAGCTGTTCTTCGATGGCACAAGCGTTATTGGTGTCCGTACGATCGACGGGAGAGAAGGTACATTGATACTGTATGATCTCGAGCTGGAGGCTATGCTGATCCAGTGCAGCTCTATCGAACAAAGAAGTTATTTTGTGCTGTGGAGCAATCGACACGCCGAGACTCCTCCTCCTCAATGGCATCGGACCAAAAGCCGAGCTCGAGGCTCTAGACGTCGAAGTCATAAAGGACCTTCCGGGAGTCGGCAAGCACCTTCGTGACCACGTCGCTGGTATTATGTGCGTCGAAGTCGATGGATCCTTCAACGATCGCACCACATTCGAGACAGATCCGAAGTCAGTTGAAGAGGCACAAGCGCTGTGGGATCAAGACCACACCGGTGCCCTATCACTGCAGCACAGCAGTCTTTGGGGTGGGTTCCTCAAAGTTCCCAATCTTGAAAAGTCTTCCGAATTCCAGAACCTCGCTCCAGCGGACCAAGAATTCCTGACTCGAAGCAAAGTTCCGCATTTCGAATTCTTGAATAATGCACTCCTATGGCCGCCCGGATCGCAACTGACGCCAGGAAACACTTATCTCTCGTTCACTGCTGCTCTGATGAATGCCCAGTCGGAAGGCTCCGTCACTTTGCGCTCAAAGAATCCCACCGACAAACCACTACTTCGTCTCAATCTTCTCAGCCACCCATACGATGTTCTTGTCATACGGGAAGCCATTCGTCGATCCTGGAACATGATCATCGAAAATCCAGACATGCGTCCGCACGTCCGCAAGACGTTATCGGGACCAGCATCCCTGTCAGACGCCGACATCGATGCGTATGCTAAGGCTGAAGCGTGCCCGATATGGCATGCGAACGGCACGGCGCGAATGGGTAAGGAGGCTGACGGTGGGAGTGTGGACTCGAGTGGCAAAGTATACGGCGTACAAGGTCTGAGGGTTGCAGACTTGAGGGTTTGTCCGCTGACGACGAACAATCATACGCAAGCGACGGCCTATCTTGTTGGTCAGAAGATCGCCGAGAAGATGGTGAGAGAGTGCAATTTGGCCTCGTGTTGAAGTCAAGGTCAATGACAGTCATGGCGAGACACGTCGTGTGCTTTTCACGGAGTACAGTCCTCTCAGCAGACCAATCATCGACCCGATCTGCGCACACACAAATGGTTGGGTTTGAACCGCACACTTCTGTCCCATGGCACGACGCCCCTCGGCTGTCATCAAGAGCTTGGTAAAGCTTGAGCGAGCTTGAGGAAAGCTTGAAGATCAGCGAATTTATGTCATAGACTTCGGCTTCCAAGTTTTGGGGCCACGGATGTGGTCTGGACCAAGTCCAACCAGACGACAATGACCCGATGATTGGTTGCAAATCGTCGACCAGGCGGTTCGACGATCTGTCACTTCACATGGCGTGGCGGGGCGTTCGGCATCTGCGGCTTGCAGATTTGTTGAATCGCTCAGTCGCTTCCGACCGTCTTTGTCTTCGGTGTCGAATTTGTGGAAAGGTGTCGAGACTTATCATGTTGCGAGACGTGGCTCTGACGATGGACATCCCAGCTTGGCTGTCCCACGCGAAACAAACGAAGACGGCGAATTCCATGACTGATCTCTTATCAGCTGTTTGCCTTCGTCGAGCGGATGATGGGTGTGTTGCTTTGTCCTGTGTGCTAAACAGACGCAAGTGCTGTTGGACCTACGGTATCTCTAGCCGACGCGGCAGCATGACGTACTCACAACGGATGCATTCTTGCGAAGAAGGACCCTACTTCTGGACAGACTGGAGACGTGCCGGTAAGTTGAATTCGATTGTCCTGGATACCTTTTGTGGGCTAACATGAACCACTCTCTCCAGGCCGAAGACATTGAGAACAACACCGAATACCTCGCCAACGTCACAATTGGCACACCGGGCCAGACCTTCGCCTTGGACTTCGACACCGGCTCTGCTGATCTCTGGGTCTGGAGCACCGAGCTCTCGGTTTCCACTCGCAACGGCAATCACGGAGGAAACAAACACAGCATTTTCGACCCGAAGAAGTCCTCCACTTTCAAGAAGTCCTCTGGCTCACTTGGCAAATCCAATATGGAGATGGTACGACGGCGAGTGGAGATGTCGGGACTGATGTCGTGAACCTCGGCGGCTTGAAAGTCCAACATCAGGCGATCGAACTGGCGAAGACGCTTTCGACGCAGTTCGCTTCAGGACCTGGTGATGGGCTTCTCGGTCTGGCGTTCGGCTCAATTAACACCGTTCAGCCTTCGCCTGCACAGACCGTGGTCGAAAACATGATCACACAAATCGACATCCCGAAGAATACGGAGCTCTTTACAGCCTACCTTGGCAGCACTCATCCTGGCTCTTCATCCGATTCCTCCAACGGTTCTGCCACAACAGATGCCACGAGCTTCTACCCTTTCGGATACATCGACCAGACCGCTCTTGCAGGACAGACTCCTGCGTACTTCCCGTGGACAACTCGAAATGAAGTCGGAGATAAGACGATCAACAGATCTGGAAATCAGTCGATTGCGGATACGGGAACGACGCTGGCTCTTGTTGGAGACGATCTGTGCGAAGCGGTGTACGGTGCTATTCCGGGAGCGACGAAGAGTACCCAGCAGCAGGTTAGTTGCGATATCCTATCCTTCACTCTCATCATGCAAGATGGATCAGCGTACTCCACTTCGCCGGGGTCATTGTGTGCTTTTCGAGAGCTTCGCTAACAATACCGACAGGGCTGGGTCTTCCCAACCTCGACCGACCTCAGTAGTCTTCCCACCGTCCGCCTTGCCATTGGTGATACGCTGTTCACAATCAATCCTGAAGAGCTGCCCTTTCAAGATCTCGGCGACGGAACCTTCTACGGTGGGATTCAGAGCCGAGGTGACCAGACATTTGACATTTATGGTGATGTGTTCCTGAGGTATGATGCTCAATCTTCTCCGACATCGGGACGATCGTGACTGACTCTTTCATCTTTTGCACTCGCAGGTCGGTATATGCCATCTTCGATCAAGGCAATACGAGATTCGGATGCACCCAGCGTGCTTCCACTTTGAGCTCGAATGGCGAGAAGTACTGAATGACGAGGAGCACTCGAACGGCGAGATGTAGAACCTTAGCAGGTGGAATACGCATCAGGTCTGCATAACTTAGGGTGAACATGGACAGAGAGACAAAGAATGTCGTGCGATTTTACGCCAAGCATTACTCACATTCACCAGGAATCGTACGATCGCTGGCATTCACTTCACATCGAACTTGGCATGGACTGAGCTTGCGATGCACCTTTGATAAGTCGTTCAATCATATCATTTCTCCCTGAGCCCGACACGAATGTTACCAGTTGGTTTCGACAAAAGCTCTGCCACCGCTGCCGTGCTCTCCGGGACTCCTTTTGCGCTACGCTCATTCGTCGAACATGCCTATCCTCTAGTCCATACCGGTCCTGTTGATTGCTGTCTCAAAACTCTGCATTGTCTATGCTGTCGCCAATGTTATTCGTCAGCTATGTTCCGCCAACAAGCACGAGCCGTCCGTCGTCTTCCACTGGATTCCTTGGCTCGGAAGCGCCTTATCGTATGGGAAGGATCCTTATGCGTTCTTGTTCGCCGCAAGAGCCAGGTATGGAGACGTCTTCACCTTTGTGTTGCTTGGTCGCAATGTCACGGTGCATCTTGGTGTCGCTGGTATGTAATCCAGAGGTGGACCATACGGCAAGCAACTGACCATTCGAAGGGAACGACTTTGTCTTCAACGGCAAAGAAAACCCACGTCAACGCCGAAGAGATCTATGGTCCGCTATGCAATCATGTCTTTGGAGACGATGTCGTCTACGACTGTCCCAACTCGAAGTTGATGGAGCAAAAGAAGTTTGTCAAGTTTGGTCTGACGACGGAAGCGTTGACAGCGCACACACATCTGATCGAGAAGGAGGTCGTCGACTACATCTCGAAAAAATTCAGGGGCGCTTCGGTATCTTCGATGTGCCCATATTCATGGCTCAAATCACCATCTTCACAGCAGCAATCACACTCCAAGACCCAGAGGTGCGAAGCAAACTCACCAACGAATTCGCGAACTTGTACCACGACCTCGACGGCGGCTTCAGCCCCATCAATTGGGTTGCCCCAAACTTCCCATTCCCGCACAACATCCGACGAGATCGAGCTCAGCTGAGGATGCGCAAGATCTACGAGGACATCATCGCGAAGCGGCGCGCCGGAAAAGTCCCTCAAAGCGCAGACATGATCAGCCATCTCATGACGTGCTCGTATAAGGCGGGACACGCTGTGCCCGACAAAGAGATTGCAAATATCTGCATCACAATCTTGACGGCCGGGCAGCACAATTCCTCCAATATTGCTTCATGGATCATGTTGCATCTCGCCAATGAACCTCGAATCTGCGAAGAACTCTACCAAGAACAACTCGATCAGCTCGGTGGCAAGGAGGGTCTGCTCCGTGAGTTGACGCTGCAGGACATGGACAAACTACCTCTCCACGCAGGTGTGTTCAAAGAAACCCTCCACATGCACAACGCCATACACTCCATCATGCGCCTCGTCAAGAAACCCCTCCCCGTCCCGAACACCGAGTACATCATCCCTCCCGGGCACGCCTACCTCGCCTCCCCAGGCGTCTCCGCGAACAGCGAAGAGTATTTCCCGAATCCCACCACATGGGATCCTCACCGCTGGGACCACCGCGACGTCGAAGAAGACGGCGGAGGTGAAATGGTCGACTACGGGTATGGGCGAATGTCAAAGGGAACGAAGAGCGCCTATCTTCCTTTCGGTGGAGGTCGGCATCGTTGTATCGGAGAGAGTTTTGCGTATCTCAACATTTCGGTCATCACGGCGGTGATGGCACGGAACTTTCGATTCGGGAACGTGGAGGGCAGAGAGGGTGTGCCGGGAACGGATTACAGCACCATGTTCTCGCGGCCTATGCAGCCGGCGGAAATTTGCTGGGAGAGACGATCAAAAGATGCGAGGCGATGAGAGACTGCTTTTATAGCCAGATGATTTGATGACTGGAAAAGCATCTACAAGTCCATGCAAAAGTTCAAAAAGCAAACAGCTCGTTTAGCAGACTCAAAAGAGACCAAATCCGCATGCACGACTCATCGTTTCTGACGCACTTTGTCCTATTGTTAGAAGTGAAGCCCAACCACCGGCGGACAATGCCAAAACGACATGTTCTGTGAGGGCAAGACGAGAGAGACGGCTGTCGGCACCAAATTCCTTCGTTCTCGTAAAAGTCCAATAGCCGAAAGTGACGTCGAACGGGGAGATTTTTTGAGACCAGCGTGGCCGATGTATTAGGGATTTATCGTCTTCCCGTTACAGGCATCTACTCGCTTCATGGAAAAGACGCTCATGCCGTGCAAAGCCTCGTACATCCCGCCGAATTGTATAACGTCGTCGTACTCGTAATCGTAACAGGCTCCTCTGGATTCGTGGTTGTGATGGCCGGCGTCGATGTACTGCGGGAAGACGTGGTAGAAGTCGTCGTAAACACCCGCGAACTTGTAGTCGTTGAACTCGTCGTCGTAGTCGTGGTAGAAGTCGTGGTAAACACCCGTGTCGAAGAGGCAGTGGGAGGCACCTCGATGAAGATCGTCCCTCGTACAGTTCCACTAGGCGCAACGCTGGAGTATGTGCTCGTGCCGGAGAAAAGGATGGATCCATACGAGGTCGAAGTGACATAATCGGCAGGCGTTGTGGTCGTAGTAGTGGTGGACGTCGTGGAAGTAGTCGTGAACCCCGTCGAAGAAGCGACACTCGTTGGAGGCACCTCGATGTAAATCGTCCCTGGCACGCTCCCACTGGGTGGAACGCTGGAATACGTGCTCGTGCCGGCGAACAGCACGGAGCCATACGATGTCGTCGTGACATATCCCAAAGGAGGCACCTCAATGTAAATTGTCCCTGGATCAGTTCCGCTAGGTGCCACGCTGGAATATGTACTCGTGCCCACGTGTCCGACAGTTCCATACGATGTTGTCGTCACATATCGACGAGGAGGAACTTTGATGAAGATCGTTCCTGGCACGGTTCCGCTGGGTGGAACGCTGGAGTAGGTGCTTGTCTCGGTGTATCCTAGCGTTGCGTAGGATGTTGTGGTAACGTAGCGGGCGGGTGGGGTTTCGATTATTATTGTCCCGGGGATTGTGCCGCTGGGCGGGATTGTGGTTATGGTTGTTGGGGATTCGATGGGAGTTATGCCGGTGTATGGTCGAGTGGAAGTCGCTGTTCCTGGGTTTTCGACCATGGATAATGGCGTCTCGATAATGACGGTCCCTGCAACTGTTCCGCTCGGAAGGACCGTGGTGACAGTCGTTGCAGCTGTGATTGGGTCTGCTCCGGAATATGCCCTCGTAGAAGTTACCGTGCCTGGATTTTGTACAACGGCAGACGGCGTCTCGATGATGACTGTTCCAGGAGTCGTGCCACTTGGGGAGATCGTGGTGACGGTAGTCGGACCTGCAATTGGAACTGCGCCGCTATACCCTCTCGTTGAAGTGACCGTGCCTGGATTGTCGGCAAACGAGGATGGTGTCTCGATAATTACTGTCCCTGCAACAGTACCGCTTGGAGGAATCGTAGTAACGGTTGTCGGTCCAGCGATTGGGCTCTCACCGGTGTATGGCCGTGTAATTGTTACTGTTCCTGGGTTCGGTCCATCGGCAATCGAGGAGGGAGTTTCAACAATGACTGTTCCAGCTACTGTCCCGCTCGGAGGAATTGTGGTAACAATGGTCGGGCCTGTGATCGGGTTCATTCCAGTATACGGCCTTGTGCTTGTCACCGTGCCCGGCGAAGGAGGTCCAGCCATAGATGAAGGAGTTTCAACAATGATCGTCCCTGAAATCGTTCCGCTCGGAGGAATCGTAGTCACAGTAGTCGCAGCCGTAATTGGACTTACACCGGTGTATGCTCGGATGGATGTCACATAGCCCTGATGAAAAGAACGGTCGGTCAGTAGACGTCCATCGAAGAAGATCAGAAATAAAATGACATACCAGCATCCCAGGAGGTGTCTGAATTTGCACCAAACCAGGAATCGTGCCACTCGGCTCGTAGACTGTACTCGTCACTGGCCCTGAGATCGATGAAGTCCCCGAATAGAGTGTTGTCGCTGTTATGTATCCCGCGGGAAAAGGAGGTGTTTGAATCTGCACCAATCCCGAGTTCGTTCCACTTGGTCCGTATACTGTGCTGGTCACCGGTCCGGAAATTGGCGAGCTCCCGGTGTACAGGGTTGTGACTGTCTGGTAGCCGACTGCCGGAGTCTGCACCTGTATGAGCCCAGAGTTCGTTCCACTAGGTCCATAAACCGTGCTGGTCACCGGTCCGGAAATTGGCGAGCTCCCGGTGTAAAGCGTCGTGACAGTCTGGTAGCCAGCAGAAGCGGATGCAGGAGTCTGAACCTCCACCAACCCCGAATTCGTCCCACTAGGTCCATAAACCGTACTCGTAATCGGCGCAGTAATCACTCCAGTACCCGTATACAAGGTCGTAACAGTCTGATAACCCACCTCACCCACCGGCGAAGACGGAGTCTGAACTTCCACCAATCCCGGATTCGTCCCACTCGGCTCGTACACCGTCGTGGTGATCGGTGCCGAAATCGTGTTCTGGCCGGTATATGCCACGGTCGTAGTCAAATATCCCACCGAAGATACCGGTGCAGCAGTCGTCTCTGCCGTATCGGAAGGCGCTGTGTACAAGGGATCCTCAACGATGACATACGCCGGATTCGTCCCACTCGCCGAAACAGTAGTAATAGTCGTCGGTCCAGTAAGCGAAACCGTGCCAGTATATCGCTGCGTCACAATCACCTGGCGTATCGGCAACAAGACAATAACTAACCTCTCGTGTCAGCACCCCGCTCATTTCCCTCAGACTTGACTGTTGGGAAAAGAACATACCATACGCCGCCCTCGTCCCACTCGCCGCAATCGTCGTCGTCAACGCCTCCGTACCCGTCCAGTATTGCGTGCTCGTGATTTCCGGGGGTAATTCAACAATCACCGTCCCGCTGACGGTTCCGCTGGCGGGGATGGTGGTCACGGCTGTAGGGGCGGTGATGCCCGTGTCTGTACCGCTGTACGGTATGAAGCTGGTGACGAGTCCGAGGGAGGGGGTCGGGGTGTCCGCTGCAGAGGGGGGTTGGCTGGAGATGGGGATGGAGGTGTATGCTGATGGGGGAGGGAGGGTTGTGAAGTCGGAGGAGGGAATGGAGATGGTCGTGAAGCTCGCCGTTGGTGAGGGGGAGGGAGGCGAAGTACTCTCATCCCCATCTGAAGGCGGTTCCGGAAGTGATGAGGGGAGAATCTCGATCGAAGTATCCGCATCCTCCAGAGAAGTTGTAGGCGTCGCAACACCAGGCGTAGTGCTTCCCTCATCCAGATCCGAAGAAGAGACTGCAATACCGCTCACCCCATCACTCAACGTCACACCGCCGCTGACAATATCGCTGGCGCTCGGCTCACCCCCTCTCGAAGACGGTATACTCGTAGTACCACCCGCGCCACCATCCCCCGTCAGCCCACCACTCTCGCTCGACTGCGGTAGACTGAAAACACTGCTATTCCCACCGTCCGTCAGGGAAAACACGCTCGACAAAGTCGGAAGGCCCCCGCCATCATTCGGATTGGAAGCATTGAAACTCGAACTGATGCCCAACGTCGAAGGGTCGCCAACGACGACACCACAAGACTTCTTCACCACCACGGTGATGACTTGAACCACTGGAGTCTCTGTCAGCTCACGGCGTGTGTAGGTAAATGGAAGGAGCCTCACCGGCGGGTCCTTGTTGAGCGAGAACCAGACCTAGAAGGCTGATGGCGATGAGGGCTCGCATTGTTGCTGACTCGATGGTAGAGATGATGGGCGCAGACGCACCACGTTGGAGGTGAGTGGCATCGCATTGTTTTCTTCGGGATGCTGCAAGGCGTCGACCAGCGGATGTTGTTCATTCCTGAGCGCGCGAGCTTTGGAATGTGAATCTCGTAGAACTGGCGTCGCTGGAGGGATACAACGTCAACGTCGACTCATTCGTATCCTCGGTCCACGGTATCAGAGCAATCGAGGTCGAATGAGTGATAGATACCAGGCTGTTTCGAGGTGTCAGCGACCTCCAACCTGCACTGCATCGCAGTTTCATCAACGCTCGACGAATTGCACTCTCCCACTGCAAAGCAGCCTTGTAGTTAACCATTTTGATTCAAAGTCTTCTGTAGTAGTGTACACCCGTGTACCTCCATCCTGTTGGAACTTCCTCAACTCCCGCATGCCGCATGTCCAATCCCAAACCAAAAAGAAAAAAAAAATGAGAGTCCTGTTCATCCACCACTCAACTCGAAAAAGAACGAGCTTAGTTCGCAACCTCCTGCGCCTCAATCCCTGCCAGCTTGGCCTGGGCGCTCATCGACTTGGCGAGCAAAGCAATCTTCTCACCGCCAATAATGTACATCTCCGCAACCATGACATGCGCAGCCACGAAAACGACGCTCAACTCAATCGCGACCATCTTGACGTACAGCTTGATCAGTCTCCAGCGAGCAGCGGAGTCGAACGAGCGCCACGCCTCGACGAAGAGAGCCTTGGAGCTTCCGCAGGCGGTCAAGTCGAGGTCGCCGACGAGAGCCTCGCGGTCGAAGGGAACGATGGTGTTGCGGTCTTCGGGAAGGAGCGCGGCTTCGATGCGGGTGAGGGTGACGTTGGCGGGGAGGAGAATAGCCACGGCGACGAAGATGAGAGTAGCTGGCACGGCGAGCAAGCGCAGAGCGATGAGACCCATTTGGCAGCCCTCTCCGTCCTGGGCGGCTTTGACGACGTGGTCGGATTGCATATCAGGCAGACCAACGGCGAAGGCGACGATGATGGGGAAGATGATGGTAGCCTGCTCGGCGAGCGCCACGACGAGGGTAGGCAGGAGAATGGCCTTGCACTGCTTGCGAGCCGGCATGCTGCGCCAGAACGACACGGGCGAGTCGGTGGCGATCATAGCGTGCGTCCAAGCCATGTGAACGCGGGCGAGACCGAGCGAGACGAAGATGTAGATCAGAGAGTTGCCGACGAGTCCAGCGTCAAAGACGACGATGAGGAAGTTGGAGACGACGCTGTGGAGGAGATGGTACATGACCGAGACCCTCGCGCCACGGAACTTGCCGCGGAAACCGTCAATTTTGTAGAGGTGTGCCATGGTGGTGCTGATCTTGGAGGTGATGGGCTTGGAATTGACGAGCATGACCTCGACGTCTGCTTCCGCCTCGGAGGGCATCAACGGCTCTTTCTCGAGGGGTGCGTCGGGCGAGTCGGCGTAGGCGGGAGGCTTGTCGGAGATGATGGCGATGTGGGAGGGGGATTCGATCATGGTCAACGCCGCGATGACGTGTCCGATGGAATATCGGATCTGGAAGAGGGAGAGGGGTCAGTATGGTGCTGCTGCTCTGTCTGGTATCGAGGGGAGTGTACGTACTGCTGCAACGACCAGCAAAGTGATGAAGGCGGTGATGATGATCGGGATCATCTCGTACGAGCGGACCTCCCAGTCCACGTCGGCGTCGGCTTTGGTGTCGTAGAGGGTGGCGGTGGCGGTGGCGGTGGCATCCTGCTGCAATTGTTGGACGTATGCATCGTTGGAGCCGCTGAAATGGCTGACACCGCGACGGACGAGATGCCCCAGGACTTGACCGTGGACTCCTGCCATAATGGGTGGGTTGACTGTCGAGGATATGTGCTGTTCGTGAAGATGTAGTCGGATGGTCGTTGAGGTGGTGGGTGGTGGGTGGTGGGTGGTGGGTGGAGTAGAACTATGTCAGGAGAGGAATATATGTCGGTGGAGTGGGTTGGCGTCGGTGGTCTGAGGAGGCGAAGTCTGAAGAGGCGGAGTTTGAACCTTGGAGGAGGCGAAGTCTGAACCTTGGAGGACCTGAGGCGGAGTATGAACCTTGAGGAGGCGGAGTCGAAGTCTGAACCTGGAAGGATGTCGCACGTGATGGTTGATTATTCAGCGACATTCCCCTCATCCACCTCACCTCACCTCACGATTCTACCTCCACGAAACTCTGGTGCAATCTTTCCGGGCATATGCCAAGGTACGCTCCAAACGTGCCACAATGTGTTGAGCAGTCGGCTTCGGGATCGCTTAGGATTCTTTCCGCTCACGCTCTGTGCCTGCTCTTCTGTCGTATCGTTAGTATTATTCGTTAACTCGTATGTATAGAAAACGTCTTATCGCTTACCTTTAGATATAATATCTAACTACTATTTTCCCGTAATTCGCGGATGGTACGCATCATTCGACTTGGACTTGGTTACATTATAACTAATGCGCTAGGAATTGTTGCTGCTGCGTTTGCCGCAAAACCCGTGCTCGTGTAAAGCGGGTGGCTCGGGCATAGGCATAGAAGCCGAATCTAGAGCGCTCTAATTGTCCGAAAGTGGCTTCTGCTTCCGGCACTTATCCTGAACCGTAAGATCCGCGGTACCGATCTTAAGCTTTTCCCTCTCTTTAGTATTCTTCGGTTTCTATACCTGGGTCTTATTACCCCGAGCGCTAGAGTAGTCGATATGACGGCTTATTAGTAAATAGGTCGTTATATATTATATCATTAGTAGCGAGGGGTCGTTATAATTTATTAATGAATCCTTATATATAACGGCTTAGCACCTTTATACGCACTATCGATATTACCTCCTTCTAAAAGGGATAGTTACCGACGATTTTACTAACTATATTACTATATCTACTATGTTTACCCTTATTAATAACTTCTTATATTATTAGTAACCCTGTTATATTTTATTAAGAGCCCGTTATATTAAGGATTTATTAATAACACCTTATTAATAACGTTTTATATCGACTACTCTACTAAGCGCCTCTACCTATTACGGAGACGACCTCGCCGGGAGAGTAGCTATCGAGACTTATACTAGATAGAAGAAGGACTCTAAACTAAGTCTCTTATATAGTAACCGTTAAGTACGGCTATAAGATTATAGCTAGACGTAGAGTCGTAGCTATAGATCGAACTAAAGTCGTAAATAGTTTCGGAGCCGAGTTTAAAGAGCCGCGGATAGAGGGCGTCTATATTAATTTTAAAGATAATATAGTAGTCGTAGTCGTAGTTATTAGAGTCGAAGGTAAGGCGAGGCTCGATATAGCTACTATTACCGGAGTAGCTTTTATAGTAAGGCGAAAAATACTATTTCCTTCGTCTTTATAGCCTAAGCTATATTTCGAATTAGTATATACTAATAAGGTTAGAATGCCGGGAACTAGGGACTTACCCTCTTAATTTGTCCTTACGACCTTTCCTCTCGTAGCTTACTTACTCCTCCGGCGTTAACGAAGTCTTTAATATATCGGCGCCTATAGTTAGTAGTTAATGTCGTAGTATTTATATTAACGGCTACGACTATAATTATATCCGCTTTAAAAAATTATAAATAAACGGAACAAGTCGTAGTATACTATTATCGAACTTTCTCGACTTACTAAGATCTCGTTCGTCCTTAAATTCGCTTAACCGTACTAGTCGCCCGCTAGCGCTAAGTTCGTAGTTTCCTAATATAGTAGGTACGGGGACTATCTTTAACTCTATAGCGCCCCTTCCGCTACTATATACTCGATAGAGACTACTCTAAACGTTACTATTACTAAGGGTCGATCTACTCGTATTCGATATAATAATAGATAACGGACGACGTTCGCCTATTATAGAGAGACTTCGGAATAATATCTAGTACTTAGAGACGACGTAAGTAAGTAACCGATAGCTACGGACGACGAGAGAAGGTAACAATATTAATCTCTAGTAGAGCGTAGTAATAGTCTCGTATCGTACCCGCGGACTACTTAGATAGGGTTAATAATCGGAGCTCGTATACCGCTTAAGGTTTATATAGACTTCTTAGGTATAGAAGGTTTGCTCCTTTCGGTCGGTTACGGTTTGTTATTAAGCGTATTAACTCGTTAGGAGTAGACCTAAACTATTTATTATAATAATTATATAAAGTACGTAACGTATTTATTATATTCCTCTAGAAAAAGCCGACGACTTTAATAAGTATATAAGCGTACTTATTAACTCTACGAAGAATGCCGAGTAAATAATTAATATACTTACTCGTACTATAATTACTAATATTAGTAAAACCTATACTACCCGCTTAACCGATATTACTATTAGCGATATTAAGCTTATAGTTTAAAATGTTAAAAATAGCCCGGATACCGCTATACGCGTAATTACTCGTTCGGAGCTAGAAGAGATAGAAAAGGTTATTAATAGCCGCACCGATAAGATAAAGAAGAACCCGATCTTCTACTCTTAATACAGTATTAATACGTAAGGTATACTTATTAGCTTCTACTCCGCCGCTACCCTTACTATCGACTACTCTAAGAGCCTAGTCGATAGCCCTAAACCTCTTCGTACTTTATTACCTAATCGTAGTCGTACTCGCTCCGG